>JAPYZD010002183.1:0-38994 GCA_030522725.1 Ichneumoninae sp. B BG-2022a | reverse complement strand
GAAATTAGAAAAGAAAAAAAAAAAAAAAAAAAAAAAACCCCTCTTGTTTACAACTCCATCCCCCTCGTTCAATCTTCTCCCTCTCCTCCCCTCGCCCCCGCATCCTTTTTTTCCATCCCCTCGGCGAACTTTTACACGAGCCGATCTTCGAGAAATTGCGCAGAGGGGTTGGAGAATCGGGAGTAACGGCACAGTTGCGCAACCCCCCCTCCCCCCTCCAGCATGTAACTTCCTCAGCCGTTTTCGCCGGTTTCGGCAAGTAGTTACGTACCGTGCTAGTTCCGGCGAACGGAACTCTTCGGGCGGGCCGTTCTTCACGCGACGTTGAACGTTGTAATCCGCAAGCGTAACGGGAAACGGGACGCAGTGGGTTACATCGGTGCAAAAGCCCGGAGAGGATGCAGAGAGGAGGGCAGCCGAGGCTCGCTCGGTTGTTCGTCGGGCGTCGGAGCTTCTCTCGCCGTTGCGAAAAGCCAACGTTTTTCCGGCGGTCAATACGAAGAGTGCCGCGCGGCGCGGCAGCGCGCGCCGGAAGGTTAGTAACTCCGACGGTGAACGACCGGGAAGCTCGGGCGCATGCGTTGGGACGCAGCTGACCCAGATGCACAACGTGATTGCACCTCGGACGTTTCCGTGGAGGCTCGGCCGCTCGGTGCAACAACGACGGAGACTCGGCGGGCGCCTCGCGGCTGACCCACATCGGCTCTCACCACTTGCGGCCGGCCCGCTGCCGCCGGCGCAACACACAGCCTCGCGGGAGAACACCCGTAACCGCTCGGCCCGATGTACGTCCTCTCTACCGTGCTTCCTTCTTTACGATACACCGAGATCACGCGTCTTCGGACGCCCCTCGCCCGGTCACCCCCTCGCACTTTCGCGCTCATTCCAGAAAGAATTTTTATTTTTTCTATTATTTTTATATATGTTTATATATATTTATATATATTTATTTATATGAAATATGTATGTATATGTGTTTATAATTTTTCAGGATTGTTATTTATTTTGTTTCTTTTTTCGTGTGAAAGTGAAACGTGACGATGTTATTTTTTTTTACGCTTCGAAGCTGAATCGGTCAGCCGTTTTGCCTAAAAGTCCAAGACGTTGACGTTGAAAAAAGTTGAACATTGAAATTTTCATATCGCTTCCTCATAAAAGCTAAAAATTTAAATTCGCGACACTTCCTCTATGAGGAAGCCAAAAATACAGACAATGCTTCCTCATACAAGAAGCTTTGCGAATTTTAATTTTCAACTTTTTTCTATTATTTTTATATATGTTTATATATATTTATATATACTTATTTATATGAAATATGTATGTATACGTATTTATATTTTTTTCTGGATTGTTATTTATTTTGTTTCTTTTTTTTTGTGTGTGCAAAATGACAAAAGTTTGGGCGGCGAAAAAAATGGGCAATGATGACGTTGCGGCGGCTTCCAGATTTTTGTGGGTTTTTTCTTTGTTTATTTATTTATTATTATTTTTGTTTAATTTTTTATTTCTGAAAAATGTTTAAAGTTTGGAGAGGGGGAAAGTGGGCATTGCGGAAGTTGCCGTGGGTTCCGACTGGAGTGCAATCGAAATTTTTTTATTATAGAGGAATTTATGAAAAGATGGAGTTTTATGGTTTTTTAAAAATTTTTTTAGAGTTGATCCAAACTTTGAGACGGAGAAAACTGATGAAAAGTCTGGGACTTTTGTGATCGTTACATTTTTTTAATATCGAAAGGTAAGGGGGGTAAGGGAAGGTAAGGGAGTATTACCTTGATTCTCGTTTTCGGCGGAGGAGTCAAAGCAGTTCGGAAAAGATGTATCGAGTTCATTGTTTGCTTTCCGGTCATTTGCGCCATTTTGTCCTGAAAGCCTCGACTTCCCTCGCCTAAAGAAACTTCCGGGGAAAGCCGTCGTCCGGGGTAGTTACCGAGGGTCGTCGGTTCTTCGTTCCTTCAACCCCAACTAACTCGGCCGACACTATTTTTATTTAATTTATTTATTATACGCATATATATATATATATATATTTTTTTTAGAGAGGATCGAAAATTTCTACTCCGGTATTCTTCAGCTCCGAATATGAGAATTGTTTTTTTTTCCCCCAAAAATAACCGAGAGTGCGTCAAGGCAAAATACAGTTACTCGCCCGCTTGCGGCGATATTCGTAACTCCGGCTGGCGTATAGAGAGCGAGTTGGAGAGGAAAAAAAAAAAAACACGAATTCACCGATGACGCAGCCATTCATCGTGACTCGTTATCCGAATGCCAAATCGCGCGTGGTGAAATTTTAGAAAGCAATTGCCGTCTCTTGTGTCCACCCGCTTAAACTTGGAGAGAACGCGCGAAACTACGCCGGCCACGTGCTGAACAGGAGAGCGGTGGCCGTCGGCGTAGTTTACATCGGGCGAAGGCGACGTTTTTTTTCAACTCGTAAAGTGTCCTCTTGGGAAGCGCGGTCGAGATGGAATTGTCGTTAGTTTGAAAAAAAAATAATAATAATCAATTTATTTTTAATAAAAAATTTCATGAGCAATTTTCGGTTCCAAAAGCTCAGTTTTCAACCGAAAGTGACGTTTTCCCTTGTGACGTCATTTCCGGTTGAAAACTGAGATTTTGGTGATGTCATAATAGAAAACGTAACTCCCGGTTTCAAAATTTCTATTTTTTTAACCGAAGGTGACGTCGCAAGGGAAAACGTCACATCCGGTTTCAAAATTTCGGTTTCTGACCAGACGTGACGTTTTCCCGTGTGACGTCACCCGAAGTTCACGCACATTTTCGAAAGTCTGACCATCACTGGCACTTTCTACCAGTCTCTTTGATTTATTATCCTTAAATCTCAAACGTCAAACGTTGTATTTAATTTTAACTTGTTTCAATTTTTTTTTTTTTTTTGTCGGTGATAATGAGAACGGGAGATTAACTATCAGCGTCAGCTGTTCGATGAACTGTACACATAGGGGCGAGCACGTCGAGGAGTCACGCCGGTTTTTCGTCGAAAGTCGAAACATTCGAGTCCCGACCGCAAAAATTCTCGGCGCACTTCTTCGAAACATTGTCTCGCTCGGCGTACTTAATTACAGTGACGAAAAATTCGCGGAATAGGAAAAGTTTCTATCTCCACAGGAGAGTTGGTAAATAGCGCGATCCGAGAACCCGGCGAGAATCCGGCGCGGGTTACGAAAGTTTCGAGAGAGCTAAAAGGATTCCTCCTTCTGTTCGGCGCTCTCGCGTTCGTCGGGCCGCCGGCGAGCTCTCTTGGCATCGGTGTGCGTCGCAGGGAGAGAAATAAACCGGTAAACAAAAGACACGCGAGGAACGCCTCGCTGAATCGCAATCGACGCTACTCGCCACAACCGCGAGAAATTTTTTTTTTTTTTTTTTACGCAATGTGTCGCAATGTCTGTGGTACAGGAATCGACGGGAATCGCATATTGATTGCCGCAGATTCGAGAATTTTCGAGAACGAACTGTACACGCAACTGTTTATTTTTTTCGTGCCCTAAAGTCGTTTCCTATTTTTATGAAATCGAAGAAAAATCGTTTCGTAATCCATCGGAATTTTAGTCGCGTCAAGACCGATCATTTTTTTATTTTAGTTTTTCGCAATTACTATTGTGAAGTATTGGTATTGCAGTAAAAAAGTTCCCAAAATCGCAGATAAAAAAAAAAACAAAAAAATGTCTCGCCGGATTCGATCGTCGGGTCTGCCCGTCAGAATTGACTTACGATTCAATTACCGATCAAGATGTTTATTAAGATTTTTAGTCGTCTCAAGACCGATAATTTTTTATTATTTTTTCTTCCAATTACTAACAGTTTGATTGACTTGGGACAAAGGAACTGTCGGGTTCATAATTAACGCACAGGTATTGCAATTTTAAAAAATCCCCAAAGTCGCAGATAAAAAAAAACCAAAAATGTGTCGCCGGCTTCGATCGAAGAATCGCCTCGCCAGAATTGATTTACGATTCAATTACCAATCAAGATGTTTATTAAGATTTTTTGTCGTCTCAAGACCAATAATTTTTTATTTATTTATTTATTTTTATTTGCAATTACTAACGATTTGCTTGACTTGGGACAAGGCAACTGTCGGATTCGTAATTAACGAACAGGTATTGCAATTTTAAAAAATCCCCAAAATCGCAGATAAAAAAACAAAAAAAAATGTCTCGCCGGCTCCGATCGACGGATCGGCCCGTCAGAATCGATTTACGATTCAATTACCGATCGTCCGGTCGGCGAGGCTAGTTTGGCCCAGTCCTTACCGGGCGAACGGCCGCCGGATCATAATAACGCCGGTAATTGCGAAACCGTTCGTTCCCGTCGTTGTAAAAAATTGCGCAATGTCACCCGGCGAACCGCGTGTGCTCGGGCGAGGGACAAGCCTTTTCGTGGGTCGTCGAACCTCGCTCCCTGATTGCCAAATTCAAAAATTGCAACAACACGCCCCGAGCCTTGAGAATTAATCCAGAAAAAAAAAAATTAAAAAAGTTATTTCTTCCACTTCGTGCGGCAAATGAGATCGCGGCTCTGAATCACTCCGTTCCAAATTCCCGTACGTTTATCATTTTTCGCCCGAAGCTTATCGACGTCTCCCTTTTTTTTTTCTCGTGGCTCGGCTTATCGACGCGCAATATCTTAAAATTTTATCGCCCCACGGAGAAATCACGGAATCCGCTATCGGCAAATTTCTTCATTCGTACCCGTAAATTTGTCTCGCATTTATGCGAATAAATGGGAAGTGGCGTCGCGATGAGCGACGCCCGATTTCTCGGAGCGAGCGACGACCTCGCGGGTAAAAAAGATCGCTGAACGGCGATGCACATCCGACGCTGAGACCCGGACAAAAATATATCGGGGATGCGGTTGTTACCTCAATAAACTTTCGGACCGCCAGAGTTTTCTGCAATGAGCTGCGAAAAAAATTGGTGCCTCGTCGCGGAATCACAAAAATAGCCGGAGTTCGACGACGGGACTTCGAACGCGATGCGGCAAACGCGAGCCGCGTATCCCTCACTTTCAATTCATCCAAATAAACTGTTCTTCAAAGTCGGCTTTTTTTAATCTCGATTCTCATCGAACTTCCCGCAGCCAAAAAAATTATTTAGTTGAAAAATTATTATTTTTTTGAAATTATAAAATAGACGATAAGAAAAGATGTTTGCAGAAATTAACGTTTCATTCCGTTATTTTTTTAATCCATTTAGATGGACTATTCTTCGAACTTGTTATTTTATTTTAAGCGTGATTTGCATCGAAGGTAATTTTTGAATAAAATTAAAAAAAAGGAACGATAACAGATTTTTTTTTGCATAAATTGATCATTCGTCTTTGATTTTGTTTAGTTTTTGTTTTTTTTTATTCGTCTAAATAAACCATTTTTCGAAGTCGTCTTTCATTTTGTAAGATCAATTCTTACCGAACTCCTTGGAGCCAGAAAAATTATTTTAAAAAAATAAATTTTAAAACAGAATAAAAAAAAAGAAACGATGACAAAAATTTGTTCATAAATTGACATTTCTCCTTCGATCTTTTTATTTTTTTTTTAAGTAAAAGCGCGACGCGTAACAGCGACGCAGCTCGCGAATCACTGTAAAAGTGGGTATATTCAAAGCGAATTCAGTACGGGTATGGCCTCGATGAATTTATCAATTTGTTTATAGCTCCGCCTCGTCCCGGCTTCGAATAAACGACAGCGATAATCGCGCGGCGCGGGACAGGCGGGCAGGCGTGTTGTGTCTCCTGGACGCGCGGATTCGCGGATCCGCGCACGTTCGCCCGCGACTTTCACATTCTGCGCTTACACAGCGGCGACCGGCGCGATCGCGCATACGACGCGTTCCTTGCGTCTGCAACGCGCCTTCGTGAGAGGCCGGGGGGGGGGAGGGAAGGGGAGAGTCTCAGGATCCTTTTTTTTATTAATTTTTAATATTTTTTATAACATTTTTTTTTATTAATAAAAATTAAAATAAAAAAAAATTTTAAATAGAATTAAATTAAAATTGATTAAAATTAATTAAAATAACAAATTTTATCATTTTTTTTTTTTTTTTACCGAACCAAAGCTTCCTCTATGAGGAAGCAAAAATCCCAAATTTCTCATTCACGTTCGTTATTTAGAGTTACGGTCCGATCGTCAGCGTTTATTTTAATTTTTTCTTATAATCAAATTTAAAAAAAATTTTATAATTTCTGTTTATTTTACCGATTTTACCGACCTTTTTTTTTTTTTACCGATCTCTTATTTTTTTCTCAATCACGTTCGTTACGTTATTTCAATTCGGCAATTCGGTCCTTCTGTCGAACGCGGTCCTCCGATTCGACACCGTACGATTTATTTTTATTTTTTTTTATTTTTCTTATAATTTCTTTTTTTTTACCGATCTCTCGCTCAAACGCGTAATCCTCCGGCAGCCTTCGAAGCATTACGCATTCGCGGCGTGTTTCGCGGGTACTTACCCGACGAGGCGGTGTGTCTGTACACTACGGTCTTCGCCTGTACTATATCACCTCACCGCGGCCGTCTCCGAGCGAACTCGCCAGTTCGAAATAAAAGTTGTACCAGCGGCGAACTCGGCGTCACTCGGTCATCGTCGAGCTCTCTCGAGCTGCATACAGATATACCGGATCGTTACCGGACGGGGGAGCCGAGGGAGAGATAGTCGACGAACGCGACCGACGCACTCTTTGCCCGATTCTGGCCGCTGTGCCAAATTGAGAATAGAGAAAAGACGACATTGTGGTATCTTCGACGAGATGCCATGTTACACGGAGGACGAATAAAGCGGGATTCAAATTTGAGAAGAACGTGGAAAAAGTCGCAAAATTCAGAGTGAATTTAAAAATCTGAAAAAATTTATAGGTATTCAGAAAAATGAATGGATCAAAATTTGTCGAGCAATTTTATTTTTCATCAATTTGTTAGCAACATTGTGAAATTATTATTATTATTATGAAAAATTAATCTTTTCGGCACCTTCAAAATGCTTGATATTTTTTCAGATTTTTGTACCATCGAGAAATGTTTGCAATTCCCTCTTATTTCTCTGAACTGCGAAGTGAACACTATTAGCGAGGACTGCCGTAAACTTCGCTCTCCGCGTGGAGCAACGGGAAGGTAGAACGTTCTCGCAAACGAGTGTGTAACTTACAGCAAGGTAAGAAAGTGTAAAAAAAAAAATAGAATTAAGAGCCTCCGCTATCTCCGGCCGTAGTCGGCGTGCGATAACGACCAATTGCATCGGGGGTTACGATGCGCTTATTGGATATATGCACGACGCGGATGGAAGGTGGGTTGCCGGGCTTGCACCGTCGCCGGTAGAGCCGGTTGCAGGCAAACATCGTGGCATAATACACCGTCGAGCGTTAACACGCGCTTCGGAGCTCCGCACGGCCGTCTCGTATGCCCACTAACAGGCGTTTGTTATGCGACATAGTATATTCGATGATCTGCTTCTCTCTCGCTGTCTCCGGCGAGTGCGCGCTACGCGGGACGAGCGTGGAGGGCCACTAATGTCACTCTTGAGCGTTCTAATAGCGATGACGCCGACGGATAGACACTCTCGTATTCTCATCCGAGCCACCTGCGATCTTTCGATCTTGTGTTCTCTGTTCGGTTGTAACAAAACTACAGGAAGAAAAAAATTGGATTTTTTTTCTTTCTTACATTTCTTTTCGTCCCTTGAGCGATTGAGAAAAGAAGAGATCTTTTTTTTCAACTTCCGGCAGGCCGCGGCTATAAATTTTGGGAGAAGTGGATCGAGTTACACAGCGCCAGTTAAGCTTCGAAGTTGGGACTAAATGTATCTACGTTCGTAGTAGATATTTTTTAAATTTTCTTACTTTTTACTTTTTACACCAAGATTGTAGGTTGAGTTTGAGACTTTTTCTCCTAATTTCATTTTGAGCTCGTATTCTCAACCGAACTAACTGCGACCTTTACAAAAGTGTAAGTGTAACAAAAGTGTAAGAAGAAAAAAAAATTGTATTTTTTTCTTTCTTACATTTCTTTTCGTCCCTTGAGAGATTGAGAAAAAATGTAATACTTTTTTTCAACTTCCGGCAGGCTGCGGCTATAAATTTTGGGAGAAGTGGATCGAGTTACACGGCGCCAGTCAAGTTTCGAAGTTGGGACGAAATGTATCTACGTTCATCGTAGATTAATATTGTTCTTACTTTTAACTTTTTCACCAGAATTGTAGCTCAGCCTACTGTAATTGTGTGACTTTTCCTTCTAATTTCATTTCCGTATTGCGACAGTGTTACGTCGACTACAAAATGCCACGAAAATATTACTTTTTTAATAAATTCGTCTAAAAAAAAAAATGTTTGCACCCTCAAAATCAAATTTTAAGATTACAAAACAAATTCCACAAAGAAAAATTCGTAACCAATCCTTAGTCGAATTTCTCACTACCAAATATCTTCAAACGAAAAAAAATAATAATAATTGGAATCCAAAGAGGAGGAGAGGTGGTAAAGACGCTGTTCTCTCGTCAAGCGAACCATTAGTGGAGATCTCTCTCTCTCGAGATCCCTCGGTCTCACCAGGTTCATCTTTCCACGCTGGTTCGCTCGGTCTCGCCCACCAGCGTGCAGCCACATATCCCATCGGCACATACTTTCCCCTTTTCACGTATATCTCTTCTCGCTCTCCCTCTCTCTCTCTCTCTTCCCTGTCGCATATCCGATCGCATCAGGTCACAGTTTCACGCGTCGAATCTCCTCATCGGCGGGCGCACTTGCCAATGAAATTTCGTGCATCTTTTTTTCCCTTACATCTCCCGATCGCATAGTGTCGCAGATTCACTCGTCGAATCTCCTCCTCGCTGGTCACACTTGTCAGTGTCTACCTTTTTCCGTGTATCTTTTTTTCTCCTCTCTCTCCTCTCCCTCTCCCTCCTCTCTCTCCTCTCCCTCTCCCTCCTCTCTCTTCTCTCCCTCTCCCTCCTCTCTCTCCTCTCTCTCTCCCTCTCCTCCCTCTCCTCTCCTCTGTCCTAGTCTCTCCTCGTCTCTTATCGTCTCTCCTCGTCTCTCCTCGTCTCTCCTCGTCTCTCCTCGTCTCTTCTCGCCACTCTATTCCTCTCTCCTGCTCGTCTCTCCTCGTCTCTTCTCTCCACTCTACTCCTCTCTCCTGCTCCACTCTACTCCTCTCGCCTCTCCACTCTACTCCTCTCTCCTCTCCACTCGACTCCTCTATCGTCTCTCCTCAGTGCATTCTCCTCTCCACTTCTCTCTCGTCTCTCCTCAGTTCTTTCTCCTCTTCTCTCTCATCTCTCCTCGCTCCTTTCTCCTCTCCTCTCCAGTCCTCTCTCCTCTCCTCTCCTGTCCACTCCTCTAGACTTCTCTCTCGTCTCTCCTCGCTCCTCTCTCCGCTCCTCTCCATTCCTCACCTCTCTTGTCCACTCCTGTCCACTCCTGTCCACTCCTCTCTTCTAAACTCCTCTCCCCCGCGCTCCTCTCCTCCCCTTCACGCGACTCTCTCCACTTGCATCTCCGCGAGCCGTACGACACCGCACTCTTTTATCTCTCGGAAAGCTCGCTCTCTTCGTAACCGTACACATAACACGGACGAGCTCTCAGGAGTAGGTAACACGTTCGCCGTTGTGTGTCCTTTTTTTCTCGTCCGTAATATGCGTTCGGTGCGTTTATCGGGCTCGCGTACGTGTGCGTACACCTCGCTCTCCGCATACACTCTCCTCCCGACGTTTCTCTCTCCCCGACGCGTTATTCTCGCGATATGTCCCCTCGCTCTTTCCCTCACCGGGCGCTGTGGCGCGCGCTATCTCTTCGCTCGCTGACGACCGGCCGGCGAGCTCTGCCGTTGCCGTTGCCGTTGCTGCCGCTGCTGCTGGTTTGTGTGTGCATCGGCGCATAGTGCATGCAACGCACACGAGTGTGGGTGACTAGCGCTCGGGCGGTTTATGTGTTGGCGCGAGCGTGTAACTGGGTCGCGGGTTCGACAACTTCAGCCAAGGCTGCCGAGACAGTGGCTCTCACTCGTTTCGCTCGCCAGTTGTACAGCTATAAAAGCCCTCGCCGAGCATCGTTGTGACTTTTTTTTTGTTTTTTTTTTTCGTGATTTTTTTCTCTTCTCTTATACATCATTCTCAGCGCGACAGCCTCGTTGTCGTCGTCACTGCGACTCGTGAACCTATCTTGGAAAACACGGGAATTTTTTTTTTTTTTTTTTTTTTTTAGAGAGAGGGAGTTTCTGTGAAGCCCATGAAGAGGACGATGAAGGCTGGCCGATGAGGGCCGACGGGCGTATCGAACGATTTACCGGAGAATTTTGTTTAGTTTCGTTGGTATTTAAGATCTGACGTGGATTTGAATTTTATGATTTTTTAACATTTTTTTTGCTTGAGAATTTTTTATTCGAAATTTTTATTTTATGATAAAAAAATAAAATTTCTTGAGGTAAAATTTTTTATTCGAAATTTGTGATTTTCGTGGAAAATCGTAAATTTGATTGACACAGGAGGTTAGTTTTGTAGCGTGAAAAAAGACTTGTACCTTCAAGAGAGATTTCCGACGACAAATGTAAAATTTAATGGATTGTAAAATTGTAGGAAAATGTAGGAAAATGAATTGCGAATCGCGATCGAGAAACGTTTGTCGAACGTACAAATCTCTTCAGCCGCCGCACCGACGCAACAGACAATGAATTATCAGCCTAAAAAACGAATCGCTCTTCGATCCGATTCCTCATCGCATCCCGAAAGTTCCCTTTTTGCTGGAAGTTTGAAGAAGTAGAGAAACTTTGCGGATTCGCGTCCGACTGGAGGAAGTTTTTTATTTCGACGTCCGATCACTTACCTCGCCTCTGGACTGGTTAGAAAAGTATCGCGAAACTATAATTCACATCGGCCGAGGAGTTCTCCAAAGTATCGTCTTACCTGCAACAAGTAAAAAATGGAAACGTTAATTACCGCGCGGCAAAAGTTCGTCTTTTCTCAAAGAGGCGAAAGAAATCTTGCAAGTAGTTACGGTCGAGCGTGGTCAGACTCGGCGGATTTCGGCGATTGGCAACGACGAAAAAAATTCAGATCAATTGGGATTGTGGGATTTTGAAAAATTTAATTTCAGAAAAATTGAAAAATTGAAAAATTTTCAAAATCCCAGAAAATTTAAACGATTAGATCAATTTTTACCAAATTTAATACGAAACATTGTACAGCGTTAGTCCATACCCATGCGAAATTTAAGCTCGATACCTCCGTGTTTACTCAAATTAGACGGTTTTTGGTAATTTTAGAAAATAATCCAAATTCCATCAAATCTGATCCCTTCGGTAGATTTCGGCCAAAGACAATACCAAAGATCTTTGATAAAAATACTATATTCGTGTGCAGTTTTATGACGATAGCTCAAATTTACGAAAGTTAGAGCTACCACAGACTTTTTTCGAAAATTATATCGAAGGAGGAGACGTGACCACTCTACTAGTGTACAAAATTTGAACCCGCTATCCCAAGCCGTTTCCGAGTTATAGTCGTTCTAAGTGATGCACGCTGTCACACACATACAAACACACACACACACATACATACACACATACATCCAGACGCCACCTAAAAATCACATTTCTCGACGTTTTCGACTATTTTTAGTACGCTGACATTAAAATCTCGAAAAAAATTTTTTTCACGAAAAAATATAAGTCCTAGACAAGGACTGGGAGAACCACTGAAGCTCGCGTTATCATAACATCAGCGTGCCTGCCTGCATCTATCTATATTTCAAAGAGCTTGTGTGAACGCATGTCTGCTACGAGAGAGTCGCGTTATGTAGGCGGCGAGCGTCTCGGCGCGAGGCGTTCTTCGGGAGGCTCTCGCACCGTCGACGATATATAACCGACGCTATTCTCTCCTCCGGCGTGTACCAACGCTTCGTCGTCTCCAGGTCCTCGTGTATTCGTGGCTCGACTGACAGGAGTCGGATGAATTTTTAAATGACAATTGACGCGACGGAGAACTCGGAGAACATCGTCAATCTCCGATCCCGATATAGTGTAAGAGTGATCTGATAACAATTCGGAGGAAGGCCTACACCGATGGAAAGAAGTGCATTTGTGGCGTTTGTCTAAAAATATGTCTGTCATGTGTGCAATTTATTTGAGCTGGGAAATTGTGTATTACAGAGATTTATTTTTGAATTTTTATTTTTGTTATGAATACGCAGCGATCTGTACGTCTGGGATTGTAGTGGGCTGGAGAGAAATTATTTTAGGATTGTGTCATAAAGATATGGTGGGAATTTTTGATGCTGTGGAGACATATTCACTTATGGCTAAGCTTAGTCTTGACCATTTTTCATGGGTCCTAATCTAAACCCAAAGAAAACCGTTTTCTCTGATTCGGCTATTCTCTGATTTGGCTATTCTCTGATTTGGCTATTCTCTGATTTGTCTATTCTCTGATTTGGCTATTCTCTGATTTAGATATTCTCTGAATTAGCTATTCTCTGATTTAGATATTCTCTGAATTAGCTATTTTCTGATTTAGCTATTCTCTGATTTTCTTCTTTCTGATTTCCTGATTCTCTGATTCGATTTACAAGTTTATCATATCAATAAAACGAAAGAGCCAGATGTAACATATACAATATACAATATACCTTTCGCATACATTTGATTTCCATATCTGCATAAATGTCAGATTATTTAGTCATTCCATCTCCGCCCAAAACAAATAATTTTCACTGATTTCCTAGCGATTCCTCCCTCGTCATAAAATAAAAAAAAAACTTCCCACCCGTCCGTTACCAAGCGCAGGAGAAAGAAAAGTAAGTAAATGACTGAATCATAAAAAATGTATCGTCCGTTGTCTGGTCGTGTAGATTGAGCGTGTACGATCGCCTCGCATAGTTCATTCATCGGTGGAAGTTGTAAGCGAGCGTGTTCAGCCTCGATCGATATAAACGGGGAAATGAGAGTATCGATTCCCGAGTCCGAGTTGACAAACAGCGTTGATATAACTCAGTCTCGCGTATGTAAAATATATAACCGGGTGCCACAACAATGTCGGCCCGATATATATAATAGTAACGACCGGGACACGATAGCTCGAGGCCCGAGTAGTAACCGAGAGAGAACCGGCGACTCAGGATCTTACGCAACCCCCTTCTGTGTCGCAGGCCTCCAAGTGCGCGTGCACACATTTTTACACACGTACGCGCGAACACGAATCAAGATCGTGTGTAAGCGTTTTGAGACGGCTCGAGCTCTCTCGCAGCGCTCGAATCCTGGACTTTCAACCGTGAATCCCTCAGCGCGATTGCGGTGATCCATCAAAGTCCTTCGTCATAGCGAGTCGTATTAAACGGTCAAGAAAAAAAAAAAAAAATGGTCTCGAAAAATGTGTTCGTTCGAAAAAGGTCTCCGTGGAATCGAACGTTGCAAAAGGCACGTGCAGGCGATCTAGTTGCCGGCGGGGAATTAGTAGACTATTAAAATTCGTTCGGAGCCTCGAGGGGTCTAATTTTTTTTTTTTTTTTTTTTCAGTCAAACTTAATTTTTGTTTAAGATGAAAAAAATTGGTTTTTATCAAGGGTTGAATGTGGTGAATGTTTACTTGATTCGGAACTGCGGGAATAATAATGGGTAATAAGTAATGCACGTTTCAGTGAAACATAAAAAATTAATGTCAATTTTTCCTAAATGTATCATTTATCATTAAATTGATTGAATTAATTGAAAATTAATTTAATTCACGATTAATTCAATTTAAAATTAATTCAGATAAAAAAAATGTTCTCGAAAAATGTCTCCGTTCTCTCGAGCGTCCGAATTCGAATCGAGCGTTGCAAAAGGCACGTGCAGGAGATCTAGTTGCCTGCGGGGAATTAATAAACGATTAAAATTCGTTCGAAGCCTCGGGAGGTCTAATTTTTTTTTTCATTCAAACTTAATTTTCGTTTAAGATGAAAAAAATCGATTTTTATAAAGGGCTGAATGTGGATGAATGTTTACTAAATTCGGAACTGCGGAAATAATAATGGATAATAAGTAATGCACGTTTCAGTGAAACATAAAAAAATGGATGTCAATTTTTCCTAAATGTATAATTTATCCTTTAATTGAATTAATTGAAAATCAATTTAATTCAAAATTAATGAAATTTAACATTAAATAAATTAAAAAATAATTTATTATAAAATCAATGTAATTAAAAATTAATTTAATTCACAATTAATTCAATTTAAAATTAATTCAGATAAAAAAAAGTGTTCTCGAAAAATGTCTCCGTTCTCTCGAGCGTCCGAATCCGAATCGAGCGTTGCAAAAGGCACGTGCAGGAGATCTAGTTGCCTGCGGGGAATTAATAAACGATTAAAATTCGTTCGAAGCCTCGGGGAGTCTGGAGAACCGTGCCGAGAGAGAGTCAAACATTCCCTCGAAAGCGCAGGCTTCTCGTGGACGACGATGTAGCAAAGAGACGGGAAAAAATAAATGGAAAAATTGAGGGGAAAAAAAGAACGGGGCTAAGGCAGCGCCGGCAGTAAAACTAATGATTCCCTCGCGGGCTGTTATGTTTCATGAGATTTTCATATTATTCCCGACGAGACAGTCTCTCTGTCTCTCGACACGCTCGCTCGCCACCGAGCTGAGGGAACATGTATCAAAGAAAACTGTTTCACTCGAGAGCTCGTTTGGCGGGTTTTGTTGTGTATTGAAATAATCGGCCGCGGCTGCTCGAGAGACGCTTTGCGGCTCGTTCTTCGTATTCTGCCGAGGGAGCTTCGCGGCTCGTCGAAATAATGAATTTTTAATTTTAAGTTCCTCTCGGAGGAAGCTTTTGTGGAAATTGTTTGTGGACATTTTTTTTTTACGTTTATGGACAAAAAGAATTTGATGAATATTTGTTACGCTCTGTGCGCACTAGACAGAACGTTGGGAGCCCAGCTGGGGCGAGCGTGGCGACCGTCTGTCCAGCTGATACCTTATAAATCTACGTACAAATAAATAAAACATCAATATTTTTTTTTAAACCGACTTAGCGTATAGAAACGGGACATTTTTTTTTAATCGTCGTCCATTAAATTTTTAAAAGTTATTTGCGAAATGTCATTCACGAGTAAGCTATAGAAAAAATACCGAAGATGCTTTCTCATAGGAGAATCTCCTTAAATAAAATAAAATGACGAGAGAAATGTTAAATTTTTTTTTTACGAAAAAAAATTCATATGGTTGATTTAAATTCAATTAAAGTTGTTCGTCGCGTTATTGCGATACTCCAAAGGCTTCCATATTACCTACGTGATCGGTTGGAAAAAGGCGTCGATTATAACAACCTCCGAATCTCACTTCTCAAAAACTTGCGGATTTTCATAAATTAAATTAAATTACGAGAGAAATTGTTCTCTCGTAATTTTATTATATGCAATTGTGTAAAAATTTCGTTTAAATTCAATCGAATTTATTCGTCGCGTTATTGCGATGCTCCAAAGGCTTCCATATTACCTACGTGATCGGTTGGAAAAAAGGCGTCGATTATAGCGACCTGCGATTTTCACTTCTCAAGGGCTCGGCGGTCCGGCTCTCGCCTTCACGTATTTTTATTCACCAACAACAACAGCATCGACGTCTCGGCGGTGGGGAGGGGGCTGCGCAACGTAACTATGCACGGAGCCACGGCTGCAGGTACTTGGAGAGTTTGCTCATTTATATTTTGGTCGCGCGTTAAAAAATCCTGGAAAAACTCGTCGTGCGGTCGGGAGCGGAGTAGCTCGGGCGTGTTTGAAAATGCCGTGCATGCACCGCCTCGACCTGGCCAACGCGCTGACGATTATTGCGTAACGCGAACCGAGCCCGAGCCGCGGAGTCGACGCGCGATCGGCGACTTCGTCGTCAAATTGACACCGGCCGATTTCTTTATTCCACGCTTTATTACACAAATTATTCTCGGCGCGGTGATATCTTCGATCGTGAATATATTTTTATATGCGAATATATTTCATGTTTTTTTTTATTCTTTTATTTTTTTTACTTTTTTTTTCGCCAGCCGGCCAGCGTAAATCTCGCGAGCTCGGACTTTCTTTTTTTTCCAGCTCGAAGACTTTCGCCCGGAGCGAACGTCCGGGCTACCAAAAAAAACACCATCGCACTCCCGCGTCACCGCGTCCACTCGCGCACGAAATACTCTCCCAACCGGATGGAGAGTCTCGAGGATTTTTTTTTTAAAGAATTTAGTTGTTATTTTATTAATTTTTTTTTTTTGAGTTTGATAAAAATGATATAAAATTGAGTTTCATTTCGTAAGTTTGATAATGAACTCAAGAATTTTATAAAAGTTTCATAACTTCGATAAAAAGGACATAAAATGGACTTTAATGTCGTAAGTTTCAACTTGATAACCTCGTTATCAAATTTCTATAAGATCCATAAAATAATTATCAAATTAATAAAATTTTTCGTGTAATTCACAATTCATTGAAAAAAATTATTTAATAACTCCAATACATTTTTTACTTCGCAACGAAGTTCGAGCAAGATTTCGGGATCGTCAATTTTCGGCTTAGCCGAGAACAGCAGTACATAAAAAAATAAAAAATAAAAAAAATGTCATCGTGGTTTATCAATTTATCACTGACATCAAAGGGTTACAAAGATCGATTGTTTTCCGAGGTGTCCGTAGGCAACTCGTGGAACGCACAGTGGCCTTTGAAAATGCCATAAGGTGTCATGAGTCAGACATCGGCTGCTTCTCGTTCTCTCTGGCTTTCCACCGGCCTGAAGTTTCGTTATTTATTCGTTCAATAATCCCGAGTGCCTTGTACGGTTACAAACGGGTGTCGGGGAGAGATGGGTGTCATTCGGAGTGACGCCAAAGCGCCGGCAAAGAGCGTCGGTAACGTTCGATCACCCCCCCCCCCCCCCCCCCCCCTCATATGTCGCAAGATATTGAAACGATCGATGGAAATTATTTACTAGAGAGTCGTCGATCTCCGCGAACTAATTTGTAATTCGTATATCTCGATTCGCTCGATTCGCGAGAGCCAGCCAAGTAGTCGTACAAAAACACGTTAGACGGTTTGTCCCGAGATTCATCGACCTCAAACAACATGACTCACCACTCTCCCGCGAAAGCCAAGGAGACTTTCGGAAATTTATTTTTTTCTAAAAAAAAAGAAGAAAAATCATGGCAAAGGTTTAAACTAAAAATTTAATGATTGGTCGAAAACAGAGCTGGGCAAAGTACTTAAAGTACTTGGTATTTGAAGTGCCTAGCACTTTGAGGACCGGCAGAATAGATAGATAGATAGAAGTGATATTCTTAAACATCATTCTAAAACAAAGTTGAGTACAGTACTCAAAGTATTTAGTACTTATGGTACCGCGTACTTAAAGTATTGGATTCGTACGATACTACGTATCAAGTACTTTAAGTTCGTTTGCCCAGCCCTGGTCGAAAAATATAATGAGGCTTTAGGAAATTTGTTTGTATTTGCAAAAAAATAACACAAAATTTTCAACTAAAAATATAAAGATTGATCGAAAAATATAACGAGACTTTCGAAATTTGTTTTTTTTTTTGCCCAAAGAAAGAAACCCATAGGTTTGAACTAAAAATATAATAATCGGTCGAAGCGTCGAGTCCGACGAAACACGTGCGAAAGAAGGCCAAACAAACAAATGCACGAAAGTGTTTCAATAGCGCTGTGATTCGGCATAGAGCCGAGGCAGGACAACAAGGTCTCGGTGTGCTTCTGCGGTGCCCGGTACGTGCCGAGGTCTCGAGACGGCGTTCTTTCAATTGAACGAGGACGCAATGGAGTTCACAACGGAAGAGAGAATTATCAAAGGCTCGTCACGGTGTTGACACGAGCGCGCGATCGGAAATGTACCCGGGCGCGTCCCGAATTCGTGGGGGAGTTTGCGGAAATTTTGCACCGTCTGACCAGACACGGTCCGCGACTACTGGCGCGAGGAATCTCTGAAGAAATTTGTTGGGCCTTAAAAAAAAAAAAAAAAAATTGTATTAAAAAAAAATTGGTAACCTTAAACAGATAGAATTCCGCGAGGGAAGCCGTGAATCCGCGGACCACTTGGCAACACGGCCTTCGTTTCTTGCCGACAACACACGGAGGTTGATGTCTCGCGTGTACGATTACGCGCGCGCGGACGTGTAATGTGTTGCACCTTGGAATCGCATGTTGACTAATGCTTTCAGGGATTACGTTCACCCTGATAGAGACCTGAAAAGGCGGACACGGGTCTCTGGACATCGCAGTTAGAAACTAAAAAATATGTTTCGTTTTTTTTTCATTCAAACTCAACTTTTATTTTATTGTTTTTTCATGTATGCGAATTGTTTTTTAATCCCTAAGATTACGTTCACAAAGCTAAAAATATATATATATATATTTTTTCATTCAAACTCAATTTGATTAAGATGAAATAAAATAGGTTTTTATCAAAGGCCGAATATGGAACAAAAAAATTACGAGATTCGGAATTGCGAAAATAATAATGGGTAATAATGGTTTCATTGAAACGAAAAAAGAATGGGTAATTCCTGCTAACAATAATTAAAAAATGTATGATTTAGCAAGTTTCTTCTTATTCATGCTTACTTAATTTTTCCAAGATAAAATAAAATTCATTTTTATGAAAGCACAAATGTGGATAAATTTTTACTGAATTCGGAACTGCAGAAAGAATAATAGGTAAGTAAGGCACGTTTCATTAAAACAAAAAAGAATGGGTCATTCCTGCTATCAATTATTTAAAAAATGTATTATTCCACAAGTTCCATTATCAATAAAAAAAAATAATAATGAAGACGCGATCGACTGTTAATAAAAAAAAATGAATCACTGCGCCAACATCCTTTGTAAATATTTTAAAAAATTGGTAGTCGAGTGGGGTTCGTTATCCATTTTTTAAAAACGGATAAGGACCGTAGGGAGTGAATAACGGTGACGAGCTCCGTTGACCATTGTGTTCATTAATGGATTTCGGAATACCGACGGCGAATTCAGTTACAATTTTTTTTTTGTCAGCAGTGAATCATGAAGTCGATTATGCGCTATCGAAAGAATCCATCATTATCAATTCTGATCCGATTAAAATAATTTTACTTTAATTTAAAAAAAAAAAGGAGAAAACCTCTTCGCCTGCAGGCTAGCGATTGTGGCGGGGAGTTCTATGCCCCCGTTTCCCCGACGCATCTGACGACACGACGCAAATACATCTAAATGGACACGTCTAAATTAGCGACAGTGGTAATGAGCCAAGAGTCGGATGGTCGTTATGTGCACGCCTTAGCTCTCCGCGTCCGCTGTGGGTGCTGCGGAGGATTGTATCCTCTCGTCTCTCTCCGATGGCTGGCCTACATATTCGATCGATCGATCGATAGACTTCCATCGAACACGCGTACGCGCGCGATTAATCCTCCGGCCCAAAGAGAACAATCAACAAAAAATATATTGTTTATACGAATTATATTATAGATTCGCACATGTGCGATTAAAAAAAATTAATAATGATAACAATAATAATTCATATATATTTAATATATAAAAAAATGTATTTTTGCATATATTATTGATCGCGCGATTAATCCTTTGGCCGAAAGAGATTCCCGCACGAAAAAAAATATATGGGTGAATATACTCTGTATATAAATTATATATTTTTTATGTATGCGATTAAAAAAAATAATAATCTTAATAATAATAATAATTTATATATTTAATATGTATATATATATATATATATATACATATTAATTCGTATATATTTTTTCTATGGCGGCGAGGACGATTTCGAGCTTCAAACTATCGGCGACACGACTTTTCTCTCGGACGATGAGCCGTTCGAATTCTCATCAACGTCTGGCTCCGCCGTTTCTCTTTTTCACTCTCTCGCTCTCCCTTATGAAATCCCGAATGGTCGATACAGTGATTGACAGTTCAGATAACGCCAATAAGCCAACTATTTGCATATTTCTGTCTGTCCTTTCTTTTCACACGCCATTCTATACGACGTATCGAAAAGAAAATGAAAAAAAAAAATTATACAATAGAAAGTCCGGATAATCGAACGCACACATGAACACATATACACACGTAGCTCGAGAGTCGATATTTTGCCGGCGGATATCTAATGTGTGCAAATCGACCCTCGACAGATTTCGCAACGCTATTGTCGATTCTTATATCGATTCGTTATAAAAATCATCCTAAAAAAATGCTGTATATTCACGGATAATTCAGTTTTTTTTTTTGAACCCTTCACATTGAAAAAAAATGTAAGCCTTTAATGCCCTGAAATTGCCACATTTTTGTAGAGCTATTTAAAAAAAATGTCCGAATTTCAATCGTATATATTCTGCAAACGAATTGACGCACGGTAATCCAACCGGGCAAAAATTTTCGAGCTTAATTTCATCATAAAATGTGTATCTTAAACCCCTTCGGACTCGATGGCTCAAAATAAACTACTTCAAGTCAAAACGAAATAAAAATCAACAGAAATTCAATTTAAGGAGATTGGAGCGAGTGGTGTTCATTTTGCCTAAATTCGAGAATTCGGGCAAGAATTGCAAACACTTCCCAATGTTATAAAAATCTGAAAAAATCATGCTTATTATAGGCATTGAAGAGACTAATTTTACATAATAATAATTTCAAAATGTTATTAACAAATTGTTGAAAAAATAATTATTCATCAAAATATGTGGTAACTCAACTTTTTTTATGAAAATGATTCGTTTACTTTTCGGGATACGTATGAATTTTTTCAGATTTTTATAATATTGGGAAGTATTTGCAATTCTTGCTCGAATTTATCGAATTTAGGCAAAATGAACAGCACTCGCTCCAACCTCCTTAAGTCTCCAGCTTCATTAGCCAATACAATAACAATAAAAAAAAAAAACCAAAAACATGTGAAAGAGTTAGAGTTTCGTGAGCCCGTATAGCGTCTCGCGGTTAGTGGGCCGCCCGGAAGCGTCGACGTTTTCCTCCGCGATATCGACATATCTCGCTTTAAGCTCTCCTTTGGCTGCCTACGTGAAGGAACGCAGAGAGAGTCGATATACACATACATACACATATACATATATATATATCCATATATACACATCCATATAGATATAGATATGGAGAGTCCAGGCAGGAAGGGCCGCGCTCGATCTTCCTATATATCTTCGCAATTTCAGAAACGAGCCTATCAGCTCACCCACCAAGTTCTTGCTAGCTAGCCGGCGAGATAGCTAGAACGCACATGTATAGCCTAGCTGCTCCACGTATAGTCGTGTACGGCTAGCTCGCATCGATCTTTGCTCGGCTCTATTCGCTCCGAGCGTCGAACTACCAGAGAGAGCGCGACATAGAGGGGGTGGGTGAGAGGGAAAAGGGGGGGAGAGACATGTACTTGGCACACCAGCACGAATGGGAAACCCTCTCGTATCACACATGCACCTTGCATACAAATACAAAAATGCACGAGTACGCGATTGCAGTATGTACTGAGGTAGGTTTGTGTTGAACGTTGAGGGCAAAGTGGGGGGAGGGGGTGGGATGGATGCTCGACTGAAATATAAGGAATTCTTGGGCTATGAGGCGTCGTGGAAATGCCAGCGATGTTCCAGCTCTCGCTCCGGTTTTTTTTTTTTATACTTCTTGCCTGGTACATCTCTATTTCATTTTATTTTTCTCTGTGCCCGGGGGCTGCGGAAGTTTTTGCATAAAATGTGAGGGGCGATTGAAATGAGGATATTTTTCTTTTTTTTTTTTGGGGCGTTTGTAAGTGTCGAGGGTTGGAATTGTTTTTTGTTTTGTATTCGTCGTTGCGCTTTATTTTGTTATGTATTATTGTTTATTTAATTTATTGGATTTTTTCTCTGTGAGTTATGAGGCGTCGTGGAAATGCTAGCGATGTTCCAGTTCTAGCTCAGTTTTTTTTTTAATACTTCAACCCTAATACATCTCTATTTCATTTTATTTTTCTGGTGGAATTTTTGCATAAAATATGACGGGCGATTGAAATGAAGATATTTTTCTTTTTTTTTGTTTCTGTCACGTTTGTAAGTATTAGGGAGGTTGACATTTTTTCACATATCATACTCCTCGTTGCGTTGTATTTTGTTACATATTTTATTGAATAAATGTAGTGAATTGTTTAAAATTAATTCAACTTAATTTTTTTTTAACTAACTCAAAAGTCGGAGTTTTTGAATGTTGGTTATTACTGAAAGAAATGAAATTTTCGACCGCAATATTTTGTTGCACCTTTCGCGGAAATGTGCGCATGCGCGTTGTCGATAGTGTAAATAAAAAAAATCCCAAACAAAAAAAAACGCCTCGAACGACGCGACAATGCGATTCGGCAGTTTCAATGGAGCTAATCCGTGAATGGCCGTCGGTCAGGAGGACGTGCGAATGGCCGTGATAATTTACGAAGGTAACAGTTTATGCCGAGTTCCACTTTAATTCAATTTTCGCGGCTGACACTGTGCACGCGGGCCACGTACCACGGTCAAATCCCCGTTGAGCCTTGCTCACTCTTCCTCTCCGGCGGCGCGATGGATGAAATCGATTCGGACTTTCGCAGGATCTCGACGGAGCGCGCGTGTATCCTCGCCGGGGTGGCGCGGAGAGTCGCGAGGGTGCTCTCCGGCCACGATGTGTGTCCCGCTCATACATCTGTATATACCAAGGCGTTTAAAGCGGAAGAGCGAGTAGTTTCCATTTGCCGTCGATCATAGTAACGCTTTTGCTTTTCGCTGTCGGAGTTGGGTGCGGGTGTTCAATTTTATATATATATGCACATATGTGTATGTGTGTATATATATATATGTAGAAATATATATATATATATGGGTTTATGTTCCACGATCGATAACCAAGAGCGACTATAGAAAGTCGTGTTTCACGCTCCTCTAGCCCTTCGTCTATAATAACAGGGTATATATATATATATACATATATGTATATATGTATATATGAGGTAGATTGTTCATGCTATAGCCACTAGAGCATAGTTTTCCCGAGTCACGAGGGAGTGGCGGCTTAGAGGCGGAAAAATGCTGACTATATGTTGGGTGTATAAGTTGAAATTTATTTTTTTACAGATTTTGTCAAAAGCGATCTGCCCGCAAGGACACGAAAGTGTCCAGGCAGCTTAAATTTATTATTTATTATTAATTGCTTTTTTTGTATATTTATACGAGGTAAATTGTTCATGGCAGTGGAGCATATTTTTCCCGAGTCACTGAGGAGTGGCGGCTCACAGGGGAAGTAATACTGACTATATATAGGAGTAAAGGTTCATATATTTTTTAAATGTTTGGCAATAACTGATCTGGAAGGACACTTTCTCGTATCCAGGAAACTCTTAAAAGTACTCTAATTTCACATGATATTTGTACATTAAATTTAATATACAATTGCAATAAAAAATGAATATACTTTTTCATTGAAACTGAAGTCAATTATAAAAATTGAAGTACTGTCACATTAAAATTAAGGAAAATTGTTGAAAACAAAGTTTTCCAAGTGGTTTTAATACAATGAACATTAATCGTTCATCACAATTGTACGTCAAATTTAATGCACCAATTTTGCATAAAAATTTCCAAACCGGTACATTACGTTTCTTACAATTTTTTTACAGTGTAAGTTCACATTTTTTTTACAGCGTGCATGTCCAGCGCAATGTAAGAAAAATTGTTAAAAACAAAGTTTTCCAAATGTTTTTAATACAATGCACATTAATCGTTCATCCCAATAGTACGTCAAATTTAATGCACCAGTTTTTGCATAAAAACTTCCAGACCGGTACATAACATTTCATAAATTTTTTTACACTGTAAATTGACATTTTTTTTATAGTGTGCATGTCCAACGCAATGTAAGAAAAATGGTTAAAAACAAAGTTTTCCAAGTGTTTTTAATACAATGAACATCAATCGTTCATCACAATAGTACATCAAATTTAATGCACCAGTTTTTGCATAAAAACTTCCAGACTAGTACATAACATTTCATATGATTTTATTTACACTGTAAATTGACAT
Source organism: Ichneumoninae sp. B BG-2022a (assembly GCA_030522725.1). Lineage (NCBI taxonomy): Eukaryota > Metazoa > Arthropoda > Insecta > Hymenoptera > Ichneumonidae > Ichneumoninae sp. B BG-2022a. The sequence goes on along the minus strand of JAPYZD010002183.1, from coordinate 14,962 downwards.
TTTTTTTACAGTGTGCATGTCCAGCGCAGGAGCGCCTCGACCAATCGGGTCACTCGCAACTCGACGCGACGCTTTCAATTTTCCTCTTTTCCCCCGTTTTTTGTTATCATTATTATTTTTTTTCGTTCCTTCAGAGCCGTATTCCGTTTGTGAGACGTTGCACAAAGGGGTTGCTCCGGCTCTCCAGGAAACTCTTAAAAGTACTCTAATTTCACATGATATTCGTACATTAAATTTGTACAATTGTAATAAAAAATGAATATACTTCTTCATTGAAACTAAAGTAAATTATAAAAATTAAAGTACTATCACATTAAAATTAAGGAAAATTGTTAAAAACAAAGTTTTCTAAGTGTTTTTAATACAATGAACATCAATCGTTCATCACAATAGTACATCAAATATAATGCACGAGTTTTTGCATAAAAACTTCCAGACCGGTACATAACGTTTCATACGATTTTATTTACACTGTCAATTGACATTTTTTTTACAGTGTGCATGTCCAGCGCAGGAGCGCCTCGACCAATCGGGCCACTCGCAACTCGACGCTTTCAATTTTCCTCTTTTCCCCCTTTTTTTTATCATTATTATTTTTTTTTCTTTCCTTCAGGGCCGTATTCCGTTTGTGAGACGTTGCACAAAGGGGTTCCTCCGGCCCTCCTCTCCTTTCTCCGCGCTTTTGCCTCCGCTGCACGTGCGGATGTATTGATGTCTCGACGACGCGGTGGCTTCGCAGTTGCACGGCCGCTTCTATCGATCGTGGAAACCCACGCTTCCTTGCCTCGCCACCCACCCGTCCACACAGCGGCAGCAGCGGCAGCAAACCCACCCTTGCTTTCTCGCGCGATTCCGGAGCTATAGCCGTAAACGCGACCCTCCCCGAGAGCGCCGAGCTGCGAAGCTTCGCTCTCTCGGCCCCTCCCGCGCCGCTTCCCTTTTCCGCCGGCTTCTCCCTCGGAAGCTCGTCCTCCGCCTCGCGCGCTCGCGATCCGTCCGAACCACCCCTCGCGACTCTCAGCCCATGCTTTCGAGCAAATATCACGCTCGAATGAAAATGTCTCGAAAATGCCGCGGGCTCTTTCTCTCTGAAAGTCTCGTTCTCGGTCCGTCCGGAGAGATGGCTCTCCGGAGGGAAGGAATATGTATAGATGTGTGCATACGTGTGTGTGTGTGTGCATATGTGTGCATATGTGTGCATATGTGTGCACATGTGTGCATATGTGTGCATATGTGTATGTGTGTACGTGTGAGTATGCATATATCTGTGGGCTGCCGAGGAGATGCGGCGGTGTTTCTCGCGGGGCCGCAGTTAGTTCTGCCTGCGGTAATGAGGGATGAAAGTTGCGCTTCGTTATTATTTAATGGGGATGGAGCAAGGATGGATATCGCGTTCGCGGATGTTGATGTGAGCTTTTGGCGAAAAAGATTTGAGCGTTTGTTGTGGGCATGTTTCTGACGGGACGAAAATGATTCTAGGCTTGGAATATCGAAGTTTGAGGGAGGTGTATATATATTTTTTTCTTCGTGTTATAAATATATATATATATATTTCTTATAATATCGATATTATTAATATAGATATTGTCGAATAGTCATAAATCTCAAATTGTATATCTATTGTCAATTTCTATGATAATTAAAATTTGTGTTCACGGGTCTGGTGACCCGCACTGTACTTTATCGTTTGATGGGCTTCCATCAATATGTAATTGGGCCTAGCCCGTTTCTATTTCAATAAATAAATAAGTAAATAAATATTTTATAATATATAGAAAATGGAACTCTAACATTTGTTAGATGTTTTAATAAGGGTTAAAAAAAATACTTTGAAAAAAAAACCCGCGTGTTTTTTGTTTGTGTACAATTTCGTGCGATGTCTTGTTTATATGCGGGATGTTGATTTAATGGGAGATGGAGCGGGCTCATGTTTGAGTATGTTGACGTTACATTTTCTCGAAAACATTTCCCTATTTATTGACTTCTAATCTCGCAAAAAAAGGTTCAGCTGGGAATATAAAAAATTATTGGAGTAACATTTAAAAAAATCACTTTGAGAAAATTGAACTTTTGCAATTGCCAAACATTTCGTCTGTCCCGTAACCTGGACGAGTGCGAAAGGGTTAAAACGAAAAACATTGCTAGACAAAAAAAACCCGTGTCTCGTGTACAATCTTTGAGCCGTGTCTTGTTTACATACTGGAAGAACTACGCCGCGGTGCAAAGTAGGTCTCGATTCGGAAAAAGTCCGCGGAATGTTCTGATAACGCGAGCCCCGCGAGTTGGAGCAGTGGACAGTCCAGTCGCTCGTCAGAAAACTCTGTCTTCGCGACGCTATCGAGTGGATGTTTTTCTCGCTTCTCCCATTAAGCGCGTTATGACTTACGACTATCTGGCTCGGGTTTTTCGTCTCGGGGAACGTTGCGAGCCTCCGGTGTCATGTTTCGTCACCGTTTATGGAGAACGATCGGGCCGGCCAGCGTGCGAAGTCGGGAGGGGCTCGGAAGGGTTTTCTCCGGCGCGTTTTTTTTTTCACGCTCTGTCGAGCGAGAAAAAAAATACACGAGAGATTCTTACGCTACCTCACGTTTCTGCGAGTCGGTACTTTCAAATTGCTTTTCGGCCTCACCGCCAGATGAGAATATTATCGAAATTACGCCAGCGCCGGTTTTTTTACATTTTTAAAACATTAATTTTTGTCACGTATTTTCACATTTTCTGTCGTGCATTTTATAACATTTTTTCTACTTCTTTCTATTAACGAACTGTACTGTTATGATTAAAAAATTGTGAAATTTAAAAGCAAAAAACTTGTGAAATTAACGAGCATAGAAAATGTAAAATCAAAGAAAAAATGAAAATATAAAATTAATGGATTAAGCCAATCTAAAGTTAATAATAACGGAACTGTAAAATTACCGAAAAAGCCGAACTAAAATTAACAAAAAAAGAGAATGTAAAATCAACGAAAAGGTAAAATTAAGAGAAAGATTTTTTATTATCAAGGAAAATATTGTTAATGTTTGTGGATAAGAAGTTTTCGTTAAATGTATAGACTTATTTAACCGCGCGTTCTGAGAAACACAGACGTAGTTTATCAGTTTATCACCCACAACATTCGTGACAAAATAGAATTGAAGGGGGCAAAGGAGGGAGTGAGGGGTTGCGAGTGGGGGGAGGGGGGGGGGGGTAGAAATGAGCGCGCGTGCCGGGAAGTCCAATAAAAGCATTAACGACGGGGCAATCCAGGAGAAAGCTCTAATCTCCCAATAAAACATCGAGTCTAACGATCCGAGTCTGTTGAGGGTGTTGTCTGGACTCGGTGTTATCTCTTTAAGGGGGAAACTTAGGATAATAAAAAACAATCTACCCTTCAATAAATTTCCTTCCCTTTCATGTTTGTTTTCCTTTCCTCCATTTCACGGTAATTTTGCCTCTGTGTGCTTAAAACAGGACGCGGATGATTCTTAAACTTTACGACTCAAAGCAGTAAAAGTAAATCAACCCTGTAATAAATTGCATCAGTCTAGCTCCTTGGCCCGTTTTTACTTAAATAAATAAATATCATGTCCCTTTCAATGATTATTTTTCTTAAGGGTGTTTTTACGTGTCTGAGCTTTGATGGTAAAAAAAAGTTCTAAACTAAACTCAAAAAAGTTCTAAGTACAATCGACATGAATAATTCTTAAACTGCTACCGAAAGCAGTAAAAGTAAACCAACCCTTCAATAAATTGCATCAGACTGGCGCCTTGGCCCGTTTTTATTCAAATAAATAAGTAAATAAATAAATTTCATCTCCATTTCAATTATTATTTTTCTCAAGGGTCTTTTAACGTCTTCAAGCTTTGATAGTAAAAAAAAATGTTCAACCTTTACAATAGGTAGGAACATCGCAGGAAAGAAAGACGCTAGGAAGTCGAAGGGTTTGCCGCACAGTGGATATCGTGCTCGTGGATGATCTCGTCGCAGATCCGATTCGAGGGAGCCCGAGCAGCGGCAAGAGCCAATAATTAAGCTGTCAGTACCGTTGCACCGTACAACGTTCCTAGTTATCCGTAATCCTTGCTGCTGCCGGGCGAGAGAGCTCCGAACCGGAGGAATCAGGACCGAGGACGAAGCACGGCGACTCTCGTGTCGTCAAGCGCAAAGAGCCGGGATTCCCCTTTACCGTTTCGTCGTCACTCCATTTTTTTTTTTTTTTCTTTTTTTCCTTCGCGGGTGAAAGCGCGATTATACGCGCGGCAACCGCGCCGAGAGAGTTCATTGGTACCGTAAATTTTGGCTCGTGAGACCGGTCCAAGACGCCGAGAAACACGCAGAGACCGCGCTCGCTCCGGCTCTTACGAAATTGAACTCCGAGCGCAGCGATTATTATAACCGGCCGTTGCTTTTGTTACTAGCCGCTCCGAAAATATTCTATATACATATGTGTGTGTGTGTGTGTGTGTGTGTGTGTGTTCGAAAGACCGACCGATGATCGATGAGCCAAACAACGCTCAAATCGTCTCCCACGAAATTATAATTTACCGAACGAATTCTCGCGAAGACGCAGAGTTCTTTTTTTTAGATACTTCAGTTTTATTTATTTTTTTTACAGTGAGGAAAAAATAGAGTGGAATAGAAAGTAGCTAGATTTTATCAATTTTTGTATATCATTAATAACATATTAATAATGATAATTTATAATTGAAATATTAATTGTAAACATTGAAATATTATTTGTCCAAATAAGAAATATCAAAATATTTATAACACTAAATTTGATAGAAATCTCTTTCGGGCTATTTTTTTTACTTCTCCTGCGCATAATTTCTTTGCTACGTTTCGGCGCTGACCGGACCGCTCGACGATTGCGCAAGTGTTCGCAATAGGCACGTGTATGCACAAAGGTTCCGCGAGGCTCCGATCTTCGGATAAGAAATTTAGCATTGAACATCCCGCAAACATTATTTTTTACTTTGCCTTTGTATTCGTTAATGAAATTTTAATGTCTCGTCTCGGCGGGCGGAGAGATCGTCTCCTCGGCCGTAGCGGTTGCCGTATGCAAGTTTCGCGCTCCAACGATTGGCAGGGTTCCCATTCTAACTCAATTTAGTAATTGCATTCCATTTGTGCAGAGTGGTGGTTCGTTCCTTCACCCTACATATATATGCATATATATATATATTAGAGAATATATATATGTATAATATAATATACATCTACGGTTAAGAACCTAAAGGGATTAGATCCAAAGTTAAAGCATCCGGGCCCTTTGAATTCTTAGCCGTCGCAATTTCCCAATAATGTTTGGACGGAAGAGTGGGGCAATACGGGGTGGAGAATCCGAATGTACCGATGGGGCAAAACGGGTCGTCCAAAAATTATTGGAGAATTGCATTTCACCCTACGGTCCTATTTTGTCCCGCTCTCCCCTACATGCATATATATATAGGATGAAAGTGGTGAATATGGACCAGCCCGATCAGCACGTGAAACACTGATATACAACCTCGTCTATATTAATCACTTGCAAAAAAATTTAAAATTTCATTATGCTTTTATGAGGAGCTTTTATGAGGAATCGATTTAAAAGTTTCAATTTTCAACTTTTTTCAACGTCAACGTCTTAGACTTTTATGCAAAACGGCTGACCGATTCAGGTTCAGTGCGTAAAAAAATATAACATCGGCACGTTTCATTTTGTCGAATCTGCGTTTATCACTTGCAAAAAAATGATTGGAAAATTGGGCATCGTCCCATTATACCGTTTTGCCCCAGTGTCCCATGTTGTCCCGCTCTCCCCTACATATACATACATATATGATGATGAATGTGGTGAATATGGACGAGCCTGATGAGCGAACCAATGATGCACAGCCTGGTCCATATTCCCCACACGCACCATGCAAACATCGAAGGGCCCGCCTCGCTGCTCTTATTTCTATCCACGTATGTCCGTCTGGATCTCCGTCGGAGGATTTACCTTTTATACTGCCGGACGACGTGTGCGGCGTTTGTGGTGCATGGGACGTCAGCGGTAACGGCGAACCCGAGGAGGTCGCGGAGTGTTCCAGCTTGGAACTCACCGCGCTCCACATCTCAAACATGTTGAACGCCGTGGTGACCGTCTTTCCTTATTTTATTCCTCTCCTGCCCCGTTATTATCCGGCCTCCTTCGTAGCACATATATAAACTTCCCCCTCCCGATTACACTTCCACTTCGCTAATGGCAGTGACGAAACTCTGCTTCGAACCATTTGCCGTTCTATCACGTTGCGACGATATCCGGGCAAAAAACAAATCGGCGACGCCGTTAAACACACTTTAACACGCCCCGGAGCGGCCGCCGGAACACGCGAAATGATTCCCTCGGACTCGCGAGACTCCGCGGAGTCTACTCGCTCTTTCTCGTATCCCTTGAGAACGAAGGCACGAGGACACTCATCCTGATGTGGAGTCGTTGATTAATTGTCATCCGTGTAGATGTTTTTCTCTCTTTTTGTTTTTAGTATACCTGAAAATTTTTGATAAGTCAGAAAAAAAATGGTCATTTTCTCTTTATCTCATTCGTCATTTCGTTCCCCGGACCAGTGTTTTGTGGGCAATGAACGGAAGAAGGAGTGTTGAATGTTTTTAACGTTTTTGCAGTTTTTCGAGATATAAATTGAAATTTAGTCTTTTAACTTGTGCATGAAAATTTTCGGGCCTGTCGTGATTGGCGTTTTACAGGCAAGTATACTATGAATACCCGGCGCATGGAAAGATTGGTACGGTCTTACTTTACGCACGCTTAAGCGTGCGTAAAGTACTTTATGTAACTCATCCATGAAAAGTGCTATTTTTCGTGCCTGCCGAGAGTGCAGTAAGTGGCGCTTTACAGCCAAGTGTACTATAAATACCCGTCGTATGCGTTCTGTATTTTACGCACGCTTCTCGTACTTTACGCACGCTCAGCAGACACGGAGTAGCATTTCTCATGCATTGGTTACAAAAAATATTATGCGATACTAGTGCGGTATAGAGAACATCATGCGCGGACTGCGAATTAAGTCTTACTCGCCGTTCGCGCGACCCACTACACAGAGTGCGTGTAAAGTACACTTTACCGCACTTGTATCGCAAATTACTATAATTAAAAAGTTAATTTTCTCTTTATCTTATAGTTATTCCGACCTCCCGACCACAGCCTTATGCGCAATGATAGATCGACGAAGGACTGTTGACAATTCTCAACATTTTTGCAAAGTCTTTCGATAAATAAATTGCAATGTATTTATCAAACTCTGTCGTGTGGCCGAGACGATTATTAAGATTCTTTTTTTTATACCGTTATTTAACAATGTTTTTTTCTCACACAGTTTTCTCGCACTCCAATAAATTTTCTGCATAGCAGCGAGCACCGCGTCGATATAAATTTTGCCGTTTGGCGGCGGGAGAGTGACCGAGCGAGAGAGGCCTCGCGTGTGCGTCGCGCGAGAGTGTCGCGGGCAAAAGTGGAGCAGCAACCCTCGGGCGATTCGAAGAGTGAGCGTGTATAGACCGCGTTGAATTCGCATCGCGATCTTCGCATATACGCCGGGCGTATCAACCGTGCAAACGGGAGAATTCCGCCTCTGGTAGGATTGCGAAAATCATGCGCGAGAGGCTCAATGAAAGCGGGAGCGAAAAAAAAAAACGAAGAAACACATTCGAAAATAAATGAAGTTGGAGCTAAGCTCGTTTCGCAGTCGACGTATAATAGGCGAAGCAAAAACTATTTATCTGTCACTCGCCTATTATCGCATGGCATAACGCAGTCCCGCTCGGTGGTGTCTCCGGCGCGGCTGTGAGACTGCGTTAAACTAAGTGGACCGCTCGCGGTTCGCAGTCTGTTTTAAGATCGCCAGCCCGAGGGCAAGTCCGAGCTCGGGGAAAATATAGACAGGATCTCTCTCGCGCGTCTCGAATGGAAGGACACGAGTGCGCTCTCGATCCTCCGATCGCCGTACGTGCGCACGGCCAGGCGAGAGCGGGGCAAGATGGACCGTTCATTCACCAATTTTTGCAAACGCAAAACAGCCGACCATTTTTAAGGAATTTCGGATTGAGAACGCTAGTCCATTTTGCCCCACCATCCGTTACATACTAGGCGAATTGGTTCTCGTGGAAAATATAGACAGGATCTCGTTTGCGAGAGTCGAATGGAAGGACACGAATGCGCTCTCGATCCTCCGATCTCCGTACGTAGGTACAGCCTGGTTTAGATGAAAGCGGGGCAAGACGGATCATACACAAATTTTTGCACAGAAAATATCCATGCATAGACGAAAACGAACAATTTGTAACGAATTTTCTCTCAAGGTATAAACGAAATAACAGTCTCATTTCACCCAGAGAACGCTGGTTAATTTTCCCCCACCCGCCCCTACAAACTAGCCAAATTCACGCTCATGGAAAATATAACCAAAACCGAGTAAAATTTTCTCTCAGAACATAAACTAAAAAGCATTCTGATCTCGAACAGAAAAACCCTGGTCCATTTTGCCCCACCTTCCCACAAAAACTATTCCCAGCAAAAAAAAAAAAATATATACATATATTTTCAAAATTTCTCTAATAAATATTCAACCCAATGTCACCGACGTCTATGCGAATTTTTGTCTCCTCCCAACGAACATCCACCAAAGAGCGAGGGTTGCGTTGCATAGCGAGGAGCAACCCCCTTGTGCACAGATGCGAATGAGGATGGTCGAGCGAGCCGTAGGAATATTCACGAGGTCCGTGGGTTTTTCGAGCCGGAATACTCGGAGGGTTCCCCTTTAAAGCCCGCACAGCGGTGGGAGCAGCCACCGGCGCGTTGCAAGCACGAAAGCTCGTCGAGGGGAACCGCACTTTGCTATCGAGCGAAGCTTCCGAGCTACCGGTAGGAGCAGCGCCAGCACCCGCAGCAGTACCAGCAACGGCACAGAGAGAGGAGAAACCAGCAGGCGAGGCCTACCTCTCTCCCTGTCTTTGCCTATATACCGTACGTGGCAAAAGCTCTCTCTAGGACAGGGTTGGACCTCACTGTGCGAGGCTTGCCTGGCCTGCTCGCCCGCCACTGTGCCACTCGCTATATTGTACGGATTCTACGCTATACGCTCGTTCGTGTGTGGGTACATATATACGTATATATTATACGTGGCTGTACAAATGTGTATATCGGGTGACTAAAATCAGAAAGGCGTATCAACCGTATGCCCATGCTCGGAAGATACGCCCTTACGATGTTGGTCAGGCGATTTATACATATGTTTGCCTTTGCACATATGTACATATGTATGTCGGGGGACTAAAATCAGAAAGGCGTATGTCAAGTGCTCATACACGGAAGATATGCTTTTATAATATATATGCTAATATTTATGTATATGTGTGTCTGTGTGGATATATGCATATGTATTTAGGGTGACTAAAATCCGAAAAGCGTATCTCATATGCTTATGTACGGAAAATACGCCCTTACAATGTTGATCAGGCGATATATACATATGTTTGCCTTTGCACATATGTACATATGTATATCGGGGGACTAAAATCAAAAAGGCGTATTTCAAGTGCTCATACACGGAAGATATGCTTTCATAATATATGTGTTAATATTTATGTATATGTGTGTCTGTGTGGATATATGCATATGTAAATAAGGTGACTAAAATCAGAAAGGCGTAACTCATATGCATACGTAAGGAACATATGCCTTTACGATATTGGTCACGCGATATTTATATAGCAGGTCCCTAAAATCAGAAAAGCGTATCTCGTATGCTTATGTACGGAAGATACGCCCTTACGATATTGGTTACGCGATATTTATATATCGTATCCCTAAAATCAGAAAGGCGTATCTTATAGGCTTATGCATGGGAGATACGCCTTTACGATATTGGTTGTGCGATTTATATATAGACGGGTCTGAGTGCATATATATATGTATATTGAAGCCTCTTATATGCCTCTTATGTGCAAGAGGGAGAGAGGCTCGTGCAGCCATTCGTATAATATAGAAAGGTGCAGTTTGAGTATGCGTCAGTAAGCGTGTCTGTGAACACAGAGAGTACCTCGGGCACTCCAGGCAGACGAGCTATATATCGTATCCTTATATACGTGCACGCGACGAGCCTATAGCTACATGCAGGGACGATGTAAGTGCATTGGCTTGTATGTCGCAACGCCGGACCCTACTACCCTACTGAATTGTCTTTTTTTCCCTTTCTTTTTTCTTTTGTTTTTTTTCTTGGTCAACGTCACGGAAGGCATGAAAAATTGATGATAAATTCGAGGAAATTTACGATTATCGAGTCGGAGATTGGTCGACGTATCGGCGGCTGAGTTATGGAACGCCCGAGCGTCGGGGCAAATTCTGCCGATAGATGGGCTCTCGGTGGGCGCGAAAAAATATCGGAGATTTTTTTTTTTGGTCGCAAAGATTTTCGAAAAAAAATTTATGGTGCTTTTTGCTGATTTTTTTTTGCTCAGAGGGAATCGTAAAATACGGGTTCATTGTATTTTTTCCAATAACAGGGCATGGAAGAATACAGTTTTGCCAAAGTTTTCGATCCAGATAACAATATTTTTTGAATGACTAGTAAAAATTTTATTGGGCAGACGAATAAATATTTTTAGGAGATAAAAAAAAATATACCAATAGTATTTTCCTTCTCCTACGTTCTTTCACTAAAGACATCTTTTTTTTTATTGTAAATTGAATGCACCGGCGTGGAAATTTTTATGCTAAAACTGGTACGTTAAATTCAATTCACAATTGCGATGCAAAAGTAATGTACTTTTTTCATTGAAATTAAAGTACTTTAATAGTAAAAGTAAAGTAAACTATTAAAAATCAAGTAATATTCCCAATATTTTTAATACACCGAATATTAATTTTTCATCAAAATCGTACATTAAATTAGATACTAATTTTTCTTTACAGTCCAGCGTACACCCGGACAAAAAATTCATTTCACGTCCACCATTTATTTGGTTTAAGTAAAAAATGTATTTGTTTTAAATAAATACTCATTTAAATCGACTAAACAGTTACTCAAACGAAATAATTATATTTACCCGAATCAAATAAATATCACCTAAACCAAACAAACGGTAGTCGTCAAATAAATCTTTTCCCTCGCTCTACAGGCCAGCCATATTTTCCTCTACCACCATCGCAATACAAAAAAAAAAGTCATGGTTATCCGATACTTTTTTATTTTTTTACTGGTGCGTCGAATCACCGGCTCCGGGACGAATTCTACCATAGGGGGTTTTATCGTCGAAAGTGAAACTAAAGGAAGGCGTGCGCGGGGCGCGATAGCTCGCGAACGAATCCAGGGCGGGTCGGCTGCACGCGGACTATAGCCGAGTCTCTCACACACACACACACACACACGTATATATATATATATATATATATATTCACCCCGTATGTACATATATGTATGCATACAGAGCTATATACATGACTTGACGAAGTCTCGAGGTGTTCCTGCTGTCGAGTTGGCCGCACAACATGCGCAACCGGCTGACCGAACAGGAGTCTATCTACTTGCGCGCGAAACTGGCGGCACCACGTGGCCCACCCATCTATCGTAAGGGACCTTTAAAGCTCCCTCCGCGGAAGGGCGAAGAGAGTCCTGCTGAACTCTTCGCGTTGAATCGCGGCCGACGCCACGTACGCGACCCAGTTAACGGCGAACCGTGCCGGAGCTGCTGCCCCGCTGGTGCAACGGACGCTGTTACCCCCCCACGACGGGGAAACCCACCCTCGTCATCGACGCTAACACCGCTCCGAACCGGCCGAGTGTGTACCCCAATGCGAATAATTAAACGGCGTTCCGGCATGCCTCTCGCAATGACGAGACGATGAGACCTTTTACGCTTCACCCGGAATACCAAACCACTCCACTGAGAATAACGGACAAACTTTTACCATCGTTTCCCCCGAACCGGTGTCTCGGACTCTTTTTTTTTGTTTTTGTTTCTTTTGATTTCTTTCCGTTCGCGCGATTTCGGCTTTATGAAAGAATTTAAAAAAATTTTTTTTTTTTAAATTTTGTATGGGAGATATACATTTTTGGGAATTTAGGGGATGGAATGAGGCGTTTGCTTCTGTATTATTATTGATGGGAAGAGGAACATTGTAGAATTTTTATTTTTATCATTTGAATTTTTTTCTTTAGCCCTTGTGGCTTTATGTATTTTTTTCTTATCGATGAAAATTAATTAAGCGTTTCTTGTTTACTGTTTACTGTTATTTATTTTATGGATTCCAGGCCTCCCCATTTTCTACATCTTTTATTACCCGAAAATCAAATTTTTTGAAACTTTTGTTTTTATTAAACTTTTCTTGTTTACTGTGTATTGTTATTTATTTGAAGAATTCCAGGCTTCCCCATTTTCCATAACATCCTTTATTACTCGAAAATAGATTTTTTAAAACTTTTATTTTTATTAAACGTTTCTTCTTTATTGTTTACTGTCATTTATTTTACGAATACCAGGCCTCCCCATTTTCCATAAAATCCTTTGCTACCCGAAAATCAATGTTTTTAAAGCTTTTGTTTTTATTAAACTTTTTTTTGTTGTTTACTTTAATTTATTTCATGAATTTCAGGCCTCCCCCTTAAGGCTCGCCTTCAGCCGGCTTTTGCCCGATGGCTCGGTCTCCTCCATGCCCGATCCGCGGAGTCTACAACGAGACTCCGAACGAACTACAGCTTAACGAACAAACAAGTGTACGTCTATGAGGCTAGAGCGTGGCGACAGCGCGGAAGCGCAACGCCGGCGTTCGTGCATCGTGTTCTCCGCTGCTGTTGCTGCCGCCGCTGTCGCTTCGCAGTTGTCGCGTATGAATTATTTTCGCCGTGGGGGCATCGCATCTTATTTAGGTCGTGTACACGTAGTGGCTGTACAACGAACGAACTAACGTACGTCCGAGTTCTCTGGCGTAGTAGAATTCAACGCTGCAACGGAGCCGTTCAACGCCACGGAAATAACCGGCTTTACAATGCCCCGCTGTATAAACCACCCCGTTCAACCCTTGCGCCCTCGTGTAAGTCCCCCCTCGCCCTTTTTTTTCAACCCTCGTCGCTTCTCGCTTCGAACACGCCGACTCTCCCACCCGCACCACTTTCTTCGCTAGTCTCGTTCTCCCTCTCTACGAGGATCGATACCTCGAAAATATGTGCCACGCGACTTCGTCGCGAATCTTTTCTGCCCTGCGGCACATTATTCGCAGAGCCGATTGCACGCAACGCCTCTGTCGGGCGGGTTCGTGAGATAATTTTTTCTTTTTTTTTGGTGGACGGATGTGATGTAATTTTATTCCGACGAACGGCGACGAAATTGTGGATGACGTTTCGTCGGGATAATTCTGGAGACAAGCAACGCATAGACATTTTTTGAAAAATTGTACTTATAGGTATTTTGAAATATAAGAAAATTCAGAAAATGAGAAAATGAATGGGGTTTTGATTTTTTTAAAAGAATTAATTTTTTGAATAATTTGGTGATCACTGGTTGGCATTATCATTAGACAAAATCGAAGATCTTGACGTTTTTAATACGCCTGATTTTTTAAAGATTTTTGTTATATCCCGAATTAGTGGAATTTTTATCGAATTGAACCTTTGGTTGGGAATACATGTGTGAGGTATTCTTAAGGTATGAGTATACTATAAAAAATATTAATTTGAAATTCAATGTACCGGATAGGAAGTTTTTAAGCAAAAACTGGTATTTCAATTTTTTTTCGTTTTCATGTACAATTGTGATGAAATATTAATGTTCAACGTATTAAAAACATTTGAAATACTTTATGTTCAATAATTACTTTAATTTGAACGAAAACGTATATTAATTTTTCATCACAATTGTACATTAAACATAACGTATCAGTTTTTCCATAAAAACTTCCAATTCGGCACATTAAATTTACAATAATGTGAATAGTTTTAAAAATTCGATAGTTTCAATTGTTAGTATTAAATATTTTTATAACTCGTTATTCGAGGTTCTAAAATCAGGATTCATTTTATACCGCTTGTAACGGAAAAACCGTCAGAGAAACAAATTTAAAAAAGTAACTTCAAATATCCGTGGAATTTATCGAAAAATCTATGCAATACATTTCCGAACATTATTTTTTGTCTCGCATTCGCTCATCGTGCCTTAAAGTTCTTTTTTCTTTTTTCGTAAAGTCAACTCAATTTTTCTATGAATCGATTTTTTTTTTTCGTAAATTAGTCTCCGTGACGCGATAACGTTTGGTCTCGTCGCGCGACCCCTTTGGAGCCATCCGTGTGCCGCTCATCGTTAAAACTCAACCCCGTCCGTCCACCGCCGAACTCTGATGCATCGGAACACTCATGCCGAATTCCCGCTTCGTCGAGCGTGTAAATGGATGCGAGATCCCGTGTAAACATTCGAATGCCGGTGGTGAGAGAGCGAGAGAGCGGCTCGTTTCGAAATCCTCCCCCGATCATATACGGAATTCTATCCGTGTTCGTCAAACGCGTATTTCACGGATAATCCACAGACGCATTTGCTTCGGCGATATCGACTCGTCACGCGGAAAATAGTCATTTGGGACGCCGATTGGGCCATTAAAAATTCGATTGAGCGTTAAATATAAATTTCTACGAATTACGATTTTTTGTATTTTTTCCAACTTCCGCTTCTCAACCGGTGCGGTGGTCTAGTGGTTAGCGTGCTCGCCTCTAAGACCTAAGCATCGGGAGATCGACGGTTCGATTCCCGGCTTTGTATGTTTCGACGAGAAGGGAAAAAAACATGGACGAGACGAAGCTCCAGATATATACATCGGTCACTCGCACATGGTAACTCCAAGTGTGAGTGTCGGATGTACATAGCTGTACTCCATTGTTTTCATTCTCGGTGAGACGCGACGAAAGTCCGACGTCGGGAATCGAACCTGAGACCGAATCGGCGTAGGGGACGTAG
>JAPYZD010002182.1:0-16883 GCA_030522725.1 Ichneumoninae sp. B BG-2022a | reverse complement strand
ATTTTCGGATCGTATTTTTTTGAGATATCGAAAAATTGAACTTTTTTTAAAAACCCCTATATCTTAAAAACTATTAGCCGTACAAAAAAACGCTTAAGATATAAAAATTGCAGTTTTAAGTGAACTTTTGAAAACAAAAATTTGTAGATTTTTTTGAATGCAATAAACGTCCATTTCTATGAAAAATACACTAAAATATATTTTTTCAGCCAATATGTCATGTTTGATTTTTCTTAAAAATTTCAGAATACACTCTCAAGTGTGTAGAGTGATCTCATATTTTTGTTTAGATGGCCGAGACGCCCGTTTGATAGCTATGCTTTTTTGTACGGCTAATAGTTTTTAAGATATAGGGCTTTTAAAAAAAAAGTTCAATTTTTCCCTACCTCAAAAAAATATAATCCAAAAATGCAGAAAAAATTACAAAAACCCCTTGTAAATAATCATGAATTGTGGTGAAATGACAACTTTTTTGGAGAGGGTCGGCTTTTTGACCGTTCGAAACCGTATGGAATACCTCATATGTAAACGGTGTTACTGTTATATTATAATTATTTCGTTTGTCATTATTATTTTTTTAAACTATTTTTTATTTTTACCCCGTTACTCAGTCGCGTAAAAAATCGATGCGTCAATATTTTTTTTTTTCAAGACTGGTTATCTCCTATTGTGCTCGTTGTTGTTGTCGGTAAGGTTATTTAGTTTTATCGGTTTTGTTTTGTACATAGTTTCTATGAACATTCACTTTCCGTGTTTATTTGGCTTCTTCATAAAGGAAACTTTGTTGGTGAAAGGACATAATCGTGTTTGTAAAATATGACTGTTTGAAAATACAAAAAATCATTAATTTTTTTTTTGCAATATTCGATACAGAGATTCCCTACAAAAATTGTAGTTATTCGTCGTTACGCGGCCATGTATGTATTTGTTCCCACTGATCACGAATCTTTCACTTATCTTACTCTTAACTCAATATTTAATACGCAAACTCACGTCAGAAATAAAATACTAATTTATCGTGAAATGAAAAAAATTCAAAATCTCATAACATTTCAACGGTTCAATCGATCTTTGCCAAATTACATAGCAATCATTGGTCAATAATAGTCCGTTTGTGTACAACTTTTTAGAGTGGTAGCTCAAAAAATATTAAGAGCTAGCGTGCGTACAGGGTTTTTTACCCAATTTCAAAAACGCGTAAAATTTTTATGAGTGAAAACATTTTAAAGGTTTTAAAAATGTTACCAAACATTGAAGATTGATCCCTTTACCTACCTTAGAAATTTCAGCTTGATAGCTCAAAGCGTTCTCAAATTTAAAAAAAATGCATGAAAACAAAGCTTCCTTTATAAGGAAGTAAAAATATAAAATAAAAAAAATTAATCATATAATCACAGTGCTGACGAAAAATCCCTTGTCGCATAGAAACTCGTCCCTCGCAGTTCGCCGTTAACAGTTTCTCGTTTGTAAAATTATAAAAACTATAATGTTAAATGCATCTCGCGCCCCTTCTAGACTATGGGCACCCACTAAACTTCAATTACAACAAAATCAAGCTTTTAACAACATAAAAACCTCCGAAACAATCTTAGCCGTCTCACAAAACTACGACACCCAAAGAACTCTCATCACAACCCCTGAAATCAAATGCTATATTTCATAAAGAAAATAGAACTAAACACAGATAGATTAAAAAGTCTTAATATGAAATTTGCGCAGCAATATTTCGAATCCTTTATTCCGCAATTTAGAAAGTTTCCAACAAACGACGTCCCCAAACACAAATTTCCAGTGCACACTATTTTTAAACAATCGCTTCATTAGAATAAAACAATACAGAGCTACAAACCTGCTAGCTTAAGGTATTAGTATAATATATTAATCGATTGTATTGTTTCTTCAATAAACGAGGTCTTTTTAGATTTTATTATTTATTATTTTTTTATTATTTTATATTTATGAGCTACTCCTTAATCAAATGTCACTTACAGTTATTAAACTGCAAGAGGTTTCAATGTACCAGTTTAATGTACTAGTTAGAGAATTTTATGCGGGGACTTTTTGCCGATCGCAAACGACTATGCCTTCTTTTAAGCACAAAAACGATATGGATGTTCAGGATAAATGTTCATCTACGTTATTAAAAAAAACACTTCAAGGTCCGTCTGACAATTTGTACAGATTTTTTTTTTAGCACATTAACTTGTTATTCGAATCATTCGAATTCGTTCGTTCTTCTTGGCAAATTCTAGTTCCTCATTGAACAACGATCCGGTACGTGAAGGGTTAAAGAATTTACTTTCATTTTACGATAAAAGTACTTTAATTTCACTCTCATTCAGTTCATTAATTTTTCATGACGATTGTACATTCAATTTAATGTCCCAGTTTATGCATATCAACTTCCAGTCCGGGAGTTAAATTTATAATTTTATTTTACAGTGTAACTGATAAGGATTTCTCCGATACGGACATAATACCCGCATTCCATTCGAAATCAATCCTCCGCTTCATGTTGCAGGTACATTTTTTTTATTTATGTTTTTATTCAACTTCCGGTTGCTTTGCTCGCCCCACCGCGGTTATTCGAATGATCAATTAGCAGTTCGCTGAAATGGCAACGGTCATGTTGATTCCAGTAGGTACTCGATCATAATTGATCGGACTTCGATGCGCGGGGCATACAGGTGGTCTCTGCGGATAAGAGGGCGAAGCCAGTGGAGAGAACGAGCCGGCCTCGACGCGCGACTGTCTGACACCTAGGGGTTACTCCACTTGATGAAACAGCGCGAGCTTGCACTGGCTTCTATCGTAACTCGTTCCATCCGACCCGCTTCCCCGACACCTCTTCCCGATCACGAAGCCGGTCACCAATGAGGGAACAGAGTCAATTCATCGATTACCAAAAAGCAACAAAAGACAAAAGGTCTGGTCATCTGACGACCCAATAACCAACACCGGCTCTCGCCTGTCCGGTTTGTTTCTATTATTGTTTCTCAATAAATCGGAACAGATAGGACGCTCGAGTTCTCCTATCAAGGGCATGTGAGATTCCGCTATCGGATAATAAAAACTGTAAAGATGTGTTTTTTTAAGGATGCTGAAACTTTAGCGTTCGACGGATATAGAACCTCACTGTATAATTTATAGACCCAGTGGTGCTATTTCCGTTGGACAATAAAGTTTCAGCACATTACAAAAAACAACATTACAGTTTTTAGTACCGAGTGCGCGATGGGCGGGAGAGAGGCTGTTTCACATCACCTTAATTTCAGATACAATTATTGCGCAACTCCTGATTATATTTTCGATGCGAGACAGATTGAAATTTTATTAACGAAAAAAACGTCCCAGCATGACCCAGATCTTTGCCGATCGGCCGGAACACCCCGAGCAGGGCGTGTTCCATTAACTTGGTTAATTCTGTGAATCGAGATGATTATTCGATATGTGGATTATTAACGCTGGGGGGGTCGGGGGAGCGGGGAGGGGAGGGAGGTGTGAGAGAAACAAATTTGATAAATCAACGCGTTATTCGGTTCGCAAGCAGGTGCGGCGCGGTGTGCATTTTCTGTACTCCTCCGCATCCACCTCGGACACCTGGGCGTATTCAAGCGCGCTGTTAATCATCACCACCCGGCAATAACTGACGGCGACACAGGTTGTCGCGTTCCGTCGTATTTCCCTACAGCCCCGCGTGCGACACGTACACCGAATAAACATGACCGGAAATTAAACTCCGCGCCGCGGCGATCCGATATGATTTCCGGCAAATAGAGTATGCCTTTGTGGATACGAGAAACGATAGGGACCTTGATATATCAGCTGCAAGATGAAGTTTCGATTCTTTTTTTAATTGAGTAGGTACAAACATTGGGACAACGACTAGCAAATACCAGACTAACGCTATAAAATCATTGGTCAATAATCATTATTAACGGTTGAAAGAAAATGTTTATTTGACCGGTACACTGAAAAAATGCGGTTGAATCAACAAAAGATTTGGGCAGGGACGTGCAAATAAATATTTAGTTGGTCGCACCAAATATTTACAACGCATAAAAATATTTTTGTGGAATATTTATTTTAACGTCCCTGCTCGAATCTTTATTTGATTCAACCGTATTTTCTTATCAGTGTATTAGCATCGGACAATACCACACACTTTTAAAAAATATATATTTAATGATACTAACGAATCATCTGCAAAGGGTTGATCCAAAAAATACACTAGAAAATGAATAATTGTTATAAAATAACTGTTGAAAAATGACCGGTATTAGCCTCGAGCAATACCATATACGTTTTTTTAAGGATATCCTTACCAAAAGTCATTTCTGTTCGATCTTGATCACACTTGCATAGTCTACAGACAAAACACGTTTTATTTGTTGGATTTTTTAACCATCTAGTTTTTTGCAACGTGATTTCAAATTTACGTATTTTAACATGGGAAGGATCGGACCTAACCTCATGAACGATACAATGTAGCGTTTTTCTCCACCAATTTCTATTCAATTGAAATAAAAAACTAACCGACTAAAGAGATTACTTTACTACAGATTGTGTACAAATTTGAAAAAGATTTGCCACCCCGCTTTCAATCGACGTTAAAAAAAACGAAGTGTCCATATCTTTCAAGCACACTTGCTTTATATCACCTTTTTCTCTCGCACAAGTGACTATCGCGTTCAGCGGAGCTTCTCTCTTGTGCCCTCTTCGCGTTTTTGATAAGGATATCCTTAAATATGTATACCACAATAAGATATCATCTGTAGAGAGTTCGTCTAAAAATGACTCTAGAAAATGAATAATGATTAGAAAATAACGGTTGACAAATAGAATGTTACTTGTTGGGCAAGGTAATCTCAATTCCCGAATGCGATGTGATTTACCCAGCGACCGGCCCACGTGCATGTCCCCGGTTGAAATTTCAGAGCGCTCCATCAAATCGCGAGACAAATCAAATTTTTCGATTAAAAAAATAAATAAATGAATTGGGAGATGATTTAGTAGCGAAACGTAAATGCGCGGCGCGTGGGTATTCAAAGTGGCGTTCCGTTTAACGTACTCTTGTACTTTTGTTTCATCTTGCCTCGTCTCTTTATCCAAGCCCTCGCGCGTCTGTACGTTTTCTCCGCCGTTCTGAAAATTGGCCTCGCCTCGTGGAACGTACGCTGCCATTGTCGCTCTTTTTTCTCTTCCGGTATGCGGTACTATGTACGTATATATACTTTTTCCGCGTCTGGCGGTGCAGCCGAGAAGAGCAACGGAATGGGTCGGAGACACCGAGGCGTTCGTTCAGCAACGATGTCTTTGTTCCGACGAATAATCGCATTGTCTCTTCGCCACCTTCCTCCCGGCGTACTCTGTTTCTCTCTCCCTCGAAAACTCGGTTGAATTTACGCGGCGTAAAAATAACCGCTCGCCCGAGCGTGTGGAAAGAAGGGAGCAAAAAGCTTGAAACTACGAACAGTCATTGTTGCTCCCTTTTTCATTTTTTTCTTCTCATTTTCTCATACTTCCGTTTTGCCTCGGCTCGTTGAAAATTACTGTTATGGTACATTTTATAACATTTTTCCGAACGATAACGCTTAATACTTGCAAAAATTAGCCGGCAGACTTGATGCTTCTCGTTAACTTGGCTATATATATATATAATTTTTTTTATCAATGAAAACATGGAAGGATTTGGCCCCAGGACAATTTTCCCCATACAGCCGATATAGATATTTTTTACATTGATTATTTCTTACATTTCTCATGTTTAATCTTATATATATTTTGGAAAATTGTAGATTTGTTTGGATGTTTGTCCCACCCCATCAGCAGAGCCCCCCTTTTGGAGAAACTACCCTCCCCCCGCTCGATTTCCTTAGCATATGGAATGGAATTCGGTAATCGGAATTCCATTCCATATTCCATATGCCCTTCAATATTCACGAAAATTCGGTTTCCACAGCATATGGAGTGGATTTTGGAATTCCATTCTATATGCTATACTTTCGAAAATTCCGTTTTGATAGCATACGAAATGGATTTCCATATGCTATGAGCCATGCAATCCCTGCGAGGGCGCGAGCCAACTTACCCGCTATTAATATTATAATTTTATAGTAAAAATGTTATGACCATTTCGATCCGATGCTTTGTTTCCGAAATAATTGAGTGCAAAGAATGACTTCCGGCATATTGGAGTATAACTACTTGGTAGCGTCCTGATGACATCGCTCATCGCTCAAATTTTGCGCTTATCGCTTAATTGTTTTTAAGTACTTGGCGTCGCGACCCTACCGCGTCTCTTGACATATAAAATTATAAATATAAGAAACACAATAATGAAACAAATGTAAAAAAAAGGATTTGTATTCGCTCTATGGGAATATTATCCCAGGGCCAACTCTTATACTGTATATTTTTCTTGATCCGTATTACGATTAATAAACCTTACAGTAATGTCCAAAAACTACTTACATGAAAAAGATAATGTATATGTATCATTTACAAATATGTGCCTGAGTCAGCGAGGCTCTCCCGTGGCCGAGCGGCAAGTGTTCGAGTGGCCGAACAGAAGGAGAATGTGTAAAACTGAAAGAGAGAGCGATTGTGCCAGGCTCGGGATGGCGCACGTGTGCAAACGATGACGTCACCGCCCGCGGATTCGCTCTCCCTGACGAGGGACTACAGACCGTAGAATTGCGCCGAGGAAGACCGCCGCGATCGTCGAGATCCCCGTCCATGTTTGGAATTTGAGCGAACGGACTGGCTCGTGACGACACACTTGGCGAGGGAATCGCGGCAAGACGACGCAACACTGAACGGGCTCGACATCGGCCAACCAGCGCTATACCGCAACTCTTCCGAGGATCATGATTAATACGTACATAATTGCGGTCGCAATTACTTCTCTCGAGTACGGCGAGCAACAAAGTTTCTGTCCTCGTTACTTCGCTGCAAATCGCGATCGGCGAACGAGCGGTTTGATACTTTTAGCTTCGCTTATTTTGTTGCGAAGCTCACGGAGCGCAACATCTTTGCGCCATAGGCGGGAACGTACCGAGGACCTTCGAATGGGGAAGGTGAATGTGGAACGAACCACGTCAGAACCGCGAGACACAGCTATTTGACTACACTGATAGAAATTACCATAATTCTGGCTAAAACTGGCAGAACTTTCAGGCATATGGGAATACAGCGAAATTCTGACAATCATTCGTATTAAACTTAATACATTCTAGTCGAAAATATGATAATTTTCGGAGTCGTAGATATTACCCGAATATCCCGTAATTTTTGGTAGAATGTAAATACTTCTTACTGGAAAATATAGTAATCGGTGGCGTCGTGATTGCCAACCGTTTGTTTTAGATATTTTTTAAAATTTATACATGAAAAAATTAGATCGACGAAATTCTCAGTTTTTATCCGCGGAATTCTCAGTTTTAATGCGCGGAATTTTCAGTTTTTATCTGCGAAATTCTCAGCTCTTATCCGCGGAATTCTCAGTTTTTATTCACGGAATTCTCAGTTCTAATCGATAAAATCTTTTGTTTTATCCACGAAATACTTAGGCAGATACGCAAAATTTTACCAACCCACCTTCTGGAAAAAAGTACCATATGAGTTGGATAAAAATTGCAATGGTCGCTGTGAAGATTTCACATATCGCTAGTGCTGGCGCTGGTGTACCATGGTGCCTGGCCGAAATTTACCATATGACTCGGTAGATTTTCCGAGATCTTTCATTCAGTGTACTCTTCCTCCCCGCATGGCCCGGACCCAGTTGGTAACTGAAACTGCAATTTTTTTTTTTTACCGTTGCCGAAGTTTTCCGGTTTAAAGCAGATTCTGGAATAAAGCGGTTATCAGTTTCAGTTGTCATACGGGGATTCTATTCTAACGTAAAGCAAATTGATTACAGTTTTTTTTACCGACCGAGGTAATTCGCGTGCTCCTAATATCTCGGCTGTGTACACCGACCTTGCGGAGATCATTTCCCTCGAGGCTTTTCTTTTCATTGTGCGCAGTGCAGAGGGAGAAGCAAGAGTGTCCCCGTTGAAGGTCGAGTTGTGTTATCCGTGTATCTTGCACCGTATGTAATTGCGCTCCGTTCCTGTCGCGATGATTTCACCGATGTCGCGCGCTGCTTTGCGGGACCTTGTTTTCTCCTCCGTTAGACTCGCTGGGATCCAGCATCGAATTTACTCGCCACTTCTTAGACCCGTGGCTATTAGCCGTGTCTAACCGGCCGATCACTCTAACGAGCATTTCCATGGCCTTCGCACCGAGTCGCAACGATTACCCGTGGTATAGTTACCGCCAATTAGAGACTTGCAGATTAGTTCCGACAAGATTTACTTCTTACCGGAGTTTTGTGGAATTGTAGGAGTTGGACGATCGCTGGTGGGCGTTAATTTAATTATCTAAAAGTGAAAAACAGGTTTACGAAAAAAAATTGCAAAATAGTAGTAGTACAACAACAACAACAACAACAACAATAATAATAATAATAATAATAATAATAATAATAACTATAATAATAGTAGTAGTAGTAGTAGTAATAACAATAATAATAATAACAACAGATTTAAAGTTTTATTTCAACAGTCGCCGTTCAATGTAGCTAAATTTATCGAATTTAAATTTCGAAGTGACCTTTGAAAAGTTTTTTCCATCAAAATTCAATTCGTTAGAACCAATTAAAAAATTCAAATTCGTTTCAATAAAAGATATCTTTAGATCCGAGAAATATGATATTACGACTATTGGAAAAATACCCTTTCATCGGTTTCGGTAAAAAAAATGATCTCATTGTAGTGTAATGAACTGACGATTGGAAGCGCTGTCGTTGCCGGTCGGCGGTAATTAGTTGCGTCTTGTTCAGTACGGTTGAGAGGATTCCTCTTTCTGCTGTACTGTCGCGTGTGATGCGCCGTATCTTTGTGAACACACAAATACACGCAACAGCTGCATACGTTCTTGTTACCGGTGCGGTGTGCTCTCTTTCTCACCACGTCGTTCTCGCGTCGCGTTCGATGCCAGACTGTAGGCCAGGGTCAACCACTTGTAGGATATCCCAACGACGACGAAGAAGACGATGACTGCTGCTGCTTCGGCGCTGCACCAGTGTGAAACCACAAAATGCAACGCTGCAGCTGGTCACCGTTTTTCGAGCCTAATATATCCTCATCGTTCCCGAAGAATTTTCGGGAAAATACGTTCAATCCATTTTTCGCCCAAACCCTCCCGAGTTATTCGCAATCAGAGCTGGGCAAAAAGTACTTAAAGTACTTGATACGTAGTATCGTACGTATCCAATACTTTAAGTACGCGGTACCATAAGTACTAAGTACTTCGAATACTGTACTCAACTTTGTTTTAGAATGATGTTTAAGAATATTTTGTCGGCACTCAAAGTGCTAGGCACTTCAAATACCACGTATTTTAAGTACTTTGCCCAGCTCTGTTCGCAATGTACAAACTTTTGTCGCCAACTAGCTACTCGCGAAATTTCGAGTGACATTATTTTAACTACCTGTCCACTGAGAAAAAGATCTGATAGAAATTAGCATAAACCTGCGAAAAACGGACGGAAATTTCAAGTACATGGAAACTATCGCTATAGGTAACTATATAGCTATACCCTGGCAAACATTCGTATTAAACGTAACACATTCGGCTATAGGATACACTGAGAAAAAAATTGTTTGGATTAACCAAAAGTCGCGGTGACATACATTCGAAGCTGTTATTTATTTGGTACACATAAAGCATCGCTTTGTTAATCGATTATCGATTATCGATTATCGAATATTTGCTTCAATTTATTCAAAATTTGTCGATTCAAAGAAAAATCTTTGTTGTACCAACAAAGTACACCTTTGAACGTATGTCACTGCGCATTTGCTTAATCCAAACATTTGTTTGTCAGTGTACGGTAATATTCGCAGTTGCAGATATACCCGAATATCCCGTAATTTTTGCCAGAACATAAATACTTTTTATTAGAAAATATAGTAATCGGTGGCTTCGCGGTCGCAAACCGTTGGTTTTAGGTTTGCACGTTATATCGGCATGCTACATCGATAACATTTTTTTCAGTATACATACATAAAAAAATTTGTTCGACGAAATTCTCAGTTTTATCCACAGAATTCTGTTTTAATCCATGAAATTCTTAACCAGATACGTAACATTTTGCCAAGCCGCATTCTGGAAAGAATTACCATATACGTTGGGTAAAAATTCCTGTGGACCCTGTGAAAATGTCACATATCGCTAACGGTGGCGCTGGTCTATAATGTTGCCTGGTCGAAATTTACCGCATTACTTGTCAGGTTTTCCGAGACCCTTCCCTCATCTTAATAACAACAATCACTACAATAGTACTAAAAACAATAATAATAAATTAATAATGACAATAAAAATAACCTAGTGCTCGTATGACGTTGGTAGAGCACACTGATAAAAAAGCACACTGATAAATACGAATCAACTAAGATTCGGGCAGGGACGGGCAACTAAATATTTAGTTGGTCGACCAAAATATTTTAATGACTAAAAAATATTTTGGCCAAATCACCCAACAAATTGTTGAATTAATAAATTTTTGTTATACCAACAAAATATTTAGTTGAACTTCCCTGCCCGAATCTTAGTTGAATCAACCGTATTTTTTATCAGTGCAGTATTATGGGTTCTTCAGAAATACAACAGTTGCGTAATACGCAGTCAGTTAAACTCCGGAGCGTCCTTTGTTGACTTTATTAATATATCTTAATACCGGGAATAACGTTCCAGATTGTCCCTGCCATAATCACTCGGTTGTTATAAACCGAAGAGAGATGGAGAGAGAGAGAGAGCGAGAGAGAGAGAGAGAGAGAGAGAGAGAGAGAGAGAGAGAGAGAGAGAGAGAAGTGGGTCGTAACGAACGTAACGAGTTACAAACGTTCGCGATATACAGTGCTATTTCAGCGATACGCGATGGACACGCAGCCTCGGCTGCTCGGCTCGAGCCAGCGAACAGCGCGAACCATCGGGAGAAAGGACGATGTGTAGACAGAGAGAGAGAAAGATACTCGTGCGATAAATCGAGGGGGAGAATATATTACCCAAACCCTCGAACTTAACGAATTTATTCGAGCGAACGCGGAAAGTAAAGGGGGTTAAGAGATATTCTCCTCATGAGCGGTAATAATACCCCGCCGTGTTCGCGCGGAGTCTCACGTAACCCGGAAATGTATTACCGTATTGACTCACTTCGGGTCGATCGTTCCGTGAATAGCGGAGCCGGTGAGTTCGAAAATACGATATCTCGTTGGAGGCTCGCGGAATTAGACGACATATAATTAGTGAGATACAATTCAATCGATCGGTCCAATTACGATATTGTTTGCCGATGAGACAAGCTTCGTTGGACGAGACTCATCGACCAATCAATGATAAATAAAGAAATTTATCGAAGAGACGAATAGACAATTTCTTCCCGATTATCGACAAGTGGCCGTCGCGCATGCGCCCGAGCCGAGCCAAAGCTCGAGTTACCCATGCGGAAACGCGAAACTCGATACTCTCGTTTTCTTAGCACGTCGCGGACACCGAACGTCTGCTGTTGCTCGGCACCGGCATTTTTAAAACCGACGGTGTGGCGAGGAAGTATCTTTTTTTTTATGGAGAGCAAACGGATAAGCGGACGAAGCGAGATAGGCCCATGAAAGTTGGACCCGTCTAACATCTGTTGCACTACATGGTATCCGATCGAGCCAACGTATTCTTCGGTGAAACGAGTTTTTCACACCGGTGCTTGCGACGAGGCGAGTCATTGGTGCTGAGGAGATAATTCTGCTATCATAGTTATTTTTTTCTTTTTTTTCTTAACTGGGACGAATTCAAAGTACAGGGATCAGGGATGAATAGCGGATCTGGAATAGCGAGGCTCTTAGGGACAAATCGCGCGAGAAAACACGGCCAACGTTTACGATAGACCGTCGGAATACATGTTCTTCATGGCTCTAACGCTGCTGCGGCGGTAATGATAATTACCATGCCGTAAAATCGGCTTACCACGCTCGGATGTACAGGCAGAGGCTGAATAGCTAGAACGGCGGACACAACTGCGACGGTAATTGCCAAAAACATTTTTTTTCTTTTCTTCTTTTCGTGTCTGGCGCGGTTTTCCATATCAAACATTAAGCTAGGGGCACAAAAAAGTAAAAAAGTAAAAAGGTGAAAAGCACAATGATCGGCGGAAGAAATAGGGTCATGGCGCGGTCAAAGTGGATAGGCTGAGCGGTTTAACGGTTTATTATTATTACTATTATCATTAAATTTTTACTAGCGGTTATGTTGGCTCGTGCGCTAGCGTGGATCGTATGGTTCATAGTATGACGATATCCATTCCATGTGGGATGGCATTGTGGAATTTGAAATCCCATTCCATATGCTATGAAAACAGAATTTTCAAAAATGTAGCATATGCATCCAGAAAAATAATTTATTTGGCGGCCACCGTGTATTAAATATTTATTTCATTTAAGTAACTATTTATTTACTTAATTTAAATAAATATTTATTTAAATCAAAATAAATCTTTTACTTAAACCAAATAAACGGTGGCCGTCAAATAAATTATTATTCTGAGTGTGGGATGGATTTTGGACTTCCGAATTCTCTTCCGTTCTGTATGAAATCCGAATTTTCGAAAGTATAGAATATTGGATGAATTTCGGATTTTCGAATTCCCTTCCATATGCCATGAAACCAGAATTTTCGAAAATATAGCATATAGGTTGAATGTCAGATTTCCGAATTTCATTCCATATGCTGTCAAAACCGGGGGGTTGTCAGATTCACCGAAAGGGGAGGGGGTCTCTCGGAAAGCTTCTCGGAAAAAGGGATAAACATTCAAACCAACGGAATCTCGTCTAATGTTAGAATTTCACGAGGATAACGAGGAAGTCCGACGTCGGGCTGTCAGTCATCTCCCATAACGATATCGATATTCAGAAGCCAGACGGGCATATAGACAACGCTTATCCATAGTTGATGGGTTTGCCGTTGCGTGGGCATACCTGAGGGTGTCCGAGTAGACATAATCCAGGCCTAAATGATGGTCGGAGCCCTTTTCGAGCCCGAAAAGGAAACTCGATTAAATCGGTGCTAGTCCCCTGTATGAATATATAACGACACATCCACCGTTTCGCCTACACGCCCGCCATTGTGAAAAAAGACACGGCTCTCTATAACTATACGCATCTCTTATATCGAGTTCCATCCATCTTCTCGAGACGGCCCTCGATCCTTCGTGTCCGTCCTGGCGGAACCCGCTATTTTCCCTATTCCATCTATATTTTCTGCTCTTTTGCCCTTCCAGCGCAACAACTCTTGAAATTTACGATTTTTTTCTTTAATAGAAAATAATAAAAACATTAATTTTAATAATGCACTCCCTCGCCACAAATTTCTCGATGCCGCAGACACATATATTCATATATTCCACGAAACGAGATCAAGCGAGGCAATTCGACCCTCCACAACTCTCCGACGCTCAATCTCACTCTCCCCTAATCAAACTTTCCTGATAATCTCTCTCTTTCCCGGCAAAAACTCTCCCGCCTTCATTAATCTTCATTCTCACTGGCCTAAAAGTGGCACCGATATCCGCCGTATTTCTTCACGATACAAAGATCCGTGGTTGAGAAAATTGGCCGATTTTTCAGACTATTATCCACGGGTCTCTCACCATTTGTCAGTGGAGGAAGAAAAATCGAGCGGGGCTGTCGTAACTCTTGAAAACTCGATCATTGCGCTACTCCTCGATCAAGCTTCCTCGATCGACACGGACACTCGGAAAACTCGGAGACTCCAAACATAAATATTTGTGTCAGCGTACACTGAGAAAAAGAAATTGTTGGATTGACCAAGGCAAGGTGACATACACACTCGAAGGTGTTATTTGGTTGGTACAACAAAAACGTTTGTTTGAATCAGTTAAAGGAAATAATCGTTTAAAGAGGTTGGACTGCTTCATTCTAGTCGAATGAGTGATACATTTTTTGAATCATTTATACAAACATTTACGTATCCATTGATTATAGTGGATTGGTATTACAGCAGATGTCTGTAACCTAGAAAAACATTAGTTGCAATGGATTTGCAAAAAAATAAACCGGTTTGTTCAAATTTTCAAACAGGTACATATTTGTTCAGTTTTTTCAAAGAATAATTCGTAATTTGTTCTCGATTTTTATGTACTACGACTCATTCTCTTACTTGAAAGATGCTCTACGAATTCGCCATCTAGATATTCGATAGTATTTTTTTCCG
The DNA here is from genome assembly GCA_030522725.1 of Ichneumoninae sp. B BG-2022a. Lineage (NCBI taxonomy): Eukaryota > Metazoa > Arthropoda > Insecta > Hymenoptera > Ichneumonidae > Ichneumoninae sp. B BG-2022a. The sequence goes on along the minus strand of JAPYZD010002182.1, from coordinate 2,558 downwards.
TTATAAATAACAGCACTTTGTTTATCCATCGACGAAATTCCTTCGCAAACAAACAGCTGTAATTTTTAAGCGGAAAATAGTATCGAATATCTGGACAGTGAATTCGTAGAGCATCTTTCAAGGAAGAGAACGAACCGTAATACACGAAAATCAACCTACAATTATGGATTATTCTTTGAGAAAACCGAACGAATGTGTACCTTTTCAGAAATTGTCCAATCGAGTTAATATTTTTGCAAATCCATTGCAATTAATGGCTATCTAGGCTGAGGACATCTTTATACAAATAGCCATCCACCATAATCAATGGATGCATAAAAGTTTGTATAAACGACTTAAAAATGCAGCACTCATTTGACTAGTGTGAAGCACTCTAACGTCCTTAACAAAATAATTATTTATTTTTATCAAACAAATAACACCTTCGAACGTTGGTCACCGCGACTTTTGGTTAATCGAAACATTTTTTGTTCCTCAGTGTAAGAACAACGAGTGTCGAAGGATGTGTTATATCCACGACGGCCACACAACCAGGCGTGACCCCAATAATTTTTTGCTCCAGTATACACGACATATCGTTCCCCAGGATATCGTTCGCTATCGCACGCATTAATATCGATTGCCAATTTTTTTTCGTTCGTTCGATTCCAATATATGGATAATCGATTGAGCATAAGCCACTCGATGGACGATTAGAGTTCACCGAAGGGACAAAGGTCCGGAGGAGGGCAAAGTACCGAGAGGGAGAAAACTAAACGTGTCCTGCAGCGCTCAATGATCCTCGAGGTGAATGGCAGGCGGATAAAGGGAGAAATAGAGAAGTGAAAAAAAAGGAACGAAGAAAAAGGATGAAAGAGCGAGACAGCGTTGCATTCTTCCCCGTTCCTCCTACCCTTCCTTCCTATCCGCGAGGAGGAGGACGAGGCGATGAAGAGAGCCTGTGCGCGTTGCGCAGGCGCGCGAACCGATCGAGGCTGCCCGCAGAAACCAGTTCCACGTAGAGGGTAAAGGGCCCGAAGAGCTCGACGCCGAGGATGCGGGCCCCGAGAGTCCCGGAGCCCCCCGTGTACCCGGAGAGTCCGAGTCTCCTCTCTGCCGCTCTTCTGGAATCTCCGGGAATTTCCATGGGGGTTCTATAAGGATCTCTCGACGTTCCTGGGCCTCTCTTGCCTACCAGCTAATTCGCTTTCTATGCCGGTCGAACGCAACGGTCTCCATTGTCTGGCCGAAGGTTCCCGGGTATGAGCGACGCCCGTCATCGGGTCTTTCGGTCTCACCTTCTGGGCGACAGTCGAAAGGGTACGTTCACGATTTACGAATATACTCTTAAGTTTTGGCGAATTTTGATCGGAGACTTTGGAAGGAACATGGATAGGTAGATAGATATAGGTGTACATGTAGGGGAGAACGGGGCAAAATGGCACAGCGGGGCAAAACGGGATAATAAGACAAAACGCAAGTTTCCAATAACCTTTGAATGGTGGCGATGGCGGTACGTGGGGCAAAACGGGTTTGAAAATCCGGATATATCGTTGGGACACAATGGGCATCCAAAAATTATTGGAAATTTGAGTTTTGTCCTCATTGTCCCGTTTTGCCCCGCTATGCCATTTTTCCCCGGTCTCCCCTATCTACACCCCCCTTTTCCTAGTGCAGAGAAGACAGCGGGGCAAACTGGGCCGGTGTACTCTATACGATATGATACTTTTCCTTTTTCATTTGTGTCTCGTAAAGAATTGGTCGAAACATTCCCTTTTACCCCGCGGGGGTGATATTGCCACCCATAATACCTTTTAACGTAACAAACGAATGGCGCTGCTGTTTGCACAGTTTTTAGTATATGTGGATGCAATATGATTGCACCGAACATTATAAGATTGTATGGGCAAGGGTCAGGACGATTGGCCACGTGGCCATAGCCCCCCGCAATTTCCGGGTTATATGGCCTGTAAAACCGTTTTCTGCTTAGTTTGGTATCGGAAACATTTGACGGAGGTAATTATTGTCTTCCTGTAGTTCATATAGACAACATAAAATATACTAAGGCATGATTTGTGCGATCCGTCTATGCTTCTCTAGGCCTAATCGACTACCATAATTACTATGGTCATATCACCCGTAGTGTCCAGGCGATATTGCCAATCGCAAATATTTATTTATAGAGCCGCACGTAAATCACGCATCAAAAACATCCCGAGTTCTGAGACAATTACTTTAGTTCGATGGTTTTTTTAACAATAAACCCCCAATTTTCATTGTTTAAAAAATCATGGCCATATCACCCCGACTTACCCTATCGAGGATAACGCGAATAGTGTCAGAGACGCAACTAAAAATGTAGACATACAAATACAAGTTACATCGATAAAATCGATTAACTTATCGATCGATCGATAGTTAAATGCCCAAAGTTAATAATAATAAAAACAATGCAATTTTTTAAAAATCATACACTGAGAAAAAAAGGATGGTATTTCCTACTATAACGAATAGTTCCCAGAGGGGACGTCTATATAGATAGTTTGTGATAGTATATATTCAATTCATTTAACTATAAT
>JAPYZD010002181.1:0-16888 GCA_030522725.1 Ichneumoninae sp. B BG-2022a | reverse complement strand
ATTTGTTAACAACATTTTGCAATTATTATTATGCAAAATTAATCTTCTCAGTACCTTTAGTATACATGATTTTTTTCAGATTTTTACACCATCAAGAAGGACTTGCAATTTTCTCTTATTGTTGTCGAACTTATGCGAAGTCAGCGCGCAGGGAGACTCCTTCCTTAATTCGTATTGACAAGGGGCTGACTGCTCGGAAAATCATTGATTATGTTAAAGGTATCAATTTTGGGAGTGACAATGATAATACCCAGCTTAGCAGGGACATGTTGAACGATTACTATAAGAGAGCCGACTGTTTCGTCGCGCAATACGGAGTGTACTACAACAAGTCGGAAACTAGAAGATCGGGCCATACGGTACGTAAAATGAAGTCCAGAAACATCTTTTCAGCAAAGAATTAAGACGTGTGAAGCTTTTTCCACAGCCTTTGGAGCGATTAACGCAAGGCGAAAACATTGCCGATACGACTGGCCTCCAAGCGGTCTTTCATGCTTACGAAACAATTGACAGGAAAAAACCGAACGGTGATTCGAAACTTCCGGGTTTCGAAAAATTTACCGACAACCAACTTTTCTTCATATCCTTCGCCGCCGTGAGTAAACCAGTTTGGATAAACAAAAAATGTATTTTAGTTTTTAAATTTCGATGTGATTTTGATAATCGTTTTAAGTCTTGGTGCGGATTGGAGAGGCCGGAATATCTGATGAAACACGATCCATGGAAGGACACGCACAGTCCCGCGCGATTGAGAGTTATCGGTGCGGTTTCCAATACGAAAGATTTCGCCAAGGTTTTCAACTGTCCGGAAGGAAGCCCGATGAATCCGGTCGACAAGTGCAGTATCTGGGAAAAACCGGGTACCACACCAAAAGCGGCGATGAGAAAAATTAGGAAGCATCATCGTCAGTCCAGACACTGGTAGAGTTGGAGGCATCATCCACTTGGTTCAATGTTATGTTCGATAATATCCAATATATCAAGCGATAGTAGTTGCTATAGTCGTATTTGTATTCTTCCCAAAATACTTCCAATAAATTGTTATGGTGTTCTTTCGACAAGTCAATAAAAAGAAAAGTGCAACAATATTATTATTACTGGCGATCGGGTGCTTCGCGTCCGACGCTAGGTTCGCTTATTTATGTTATTTATTCTTGACAGTATAGATTATTAAAAATGCAAAATATGGGATTTCACTCCCATATGCTATAAGCACCGAAATCTCGAGAATATAGCATATCGGAGTGATTTATGATTTCCGAACTCCACTTCCGTGTGCCACACTGAAAAAAAAATTTGCTTGCGGGCTGCCGAAGAAAAAAAGGTTTGCTTCAATTCTACTTTCAATTCTTACAATTCCATATGATATTGAAACAACGCCGGCAAGACTGGCAAGGTAACATGTTATCGTTTCAATCCGGTATAAAATTGTACGAATTCAGAGCAGAATTGAAACAACGTTTTTACTTCATTGGCAGCCCGCAAGCCAATTTTACTTGATTCAATCATTTTTTTTTCTGTGTATGAACGCCGGAATCTCGAGAATATAGCATATGGAAGTGATTTAGGATTTTCGGATTTCACTCCCATACGTCCCATTATGTGACGTGTTGCGTGGGAGCAATAATCCTTGCAACTTTGTCCTCCTTCTCCTCGTAATCCTTACACATTAATACACAATACACAATACACAATATATCTCAAAATTAATTCGAGGTGACATTGTTATTATTATTATTACTACACCGGCCGAAGAACGACCGATATGGTGTTTTGGCATACGGAAGCCAATGTGGAGTTGGCGATGTGTCATTTTTCCAGTTACGGCAGAATAGCACCTGGATATTCTGCCCAGGTTTTCAGAGCGATAGTTATATTACAACTGCGAAAGAGGGAGAGAGACAGAAAGAAATAGGGAGGGGGGAGAGAGTCTCAATCGGTTGAAATACGCAACGGAGCAGTTTTCAATTATCGAGGGTGTGGAATCCCCGAGGTCATTCGAAAATAGGACGACAACGAGGACGGAGAGACAACGGAGAGGAGGGTGAGAGCCGACCGGTTGGTCGCGCTCGTCTCCCGAGGGGTCGATAATTATCGTCACCCATACAACTCCTCTCGCCCTTTCTCTCTCTTGAGAAAAAAAAAAGTTTCTCTCCGAAGCAAGCAGCATCAGTGCCACTTTTAACACTGGAACCGATTTTTTTTCTCCTGCAAGCTTTATCACTCCGCTTGACCGCTCTGTGCTTTTTCATAGAGAGAGCTTTGAGTTCGTGAACATTTTTCTGCATTTCTTCAAATTGAACACAAATGTCTATTGACACAGTAGTTCCTTTCACTTCAATCTAGACGAGTATTTACAAATTACAGGTACCGGCAATCGAACGGTGATATTCTAATGGCAATTTTAATGAGGTGCTTTCCAAGAGGTTTTCATTGCAGTTCATTGCAAATTTTTTTTTACCCCCAAGTAATTAGGAAATGGAAAGAGTTCTCGAATCGCAAAGTTCAACAAGTACTTTCGCGAGCTTAGTCCCCCTAGCCGACACTCTGAAAACTAGCATTTTATCGATTTACCGTAAAATGTAATCTTTTATTTTATGACCTTTTTCCATCTTTGCTTGTTCGATCCTTGGTCAACGTACGCCTCGAGAGTGTTTCCCTTCACTTAGAGGGATAATATTTCCCGGGTTGGCTAACGGCAGTGAGAGCGGTAAGAACGCTAGAGGGATAAATAAAAAAAAACTTCGTAAAAGCTTCGTAGAATATATTTACGTTGAAATCGTTTTTTTTTTCTCCTTTTTTTCACTCAAACGTTGACGCTCTAAGTAATAAAACTTAGAGTGAAAAAAGTCTCCGCGACGTTGGAAATTGGAGGGGTGGCCGGAGAAAAATAATAGAGACGTCCGACGAGGTGATTTTTAGGGTGGAAGATGCGTTTTTCTTCGTGCTCACTTAGCGCATTGAAAAAGAGTGTCATATTTCATATTTTTTTGAAGTCTGAAAAAATTATTAACGCAACTTATCTACAAAGATCCTGAAAAAAATGAACCAAAAAAGAACCTACGGCTGGGTTATTAATGGCGGCCACCACGCCTCGCTTGTTATTAATTTTCACTTTATGTACGCCGCTCTCTGTGTCGAGGAGCCCCGAGAGCGAGCGGCGAGGTTACGCTCTCAACGGCAGCCTGTGTATGTGCCACCGCGCTCAACGACCACTACCACATCGGCAGGTCCCTCTGACACGGTGTTCTCCAGACCCCATCACCGTTATATCGATCCGAAAGATACAGTTCGGTAAGAGCAACCGAAATTAGAGAATAAATGGCTTGATTCGATCGGCCATCCCCCGCTGCGCCACCTTTTACGCCGCGTCAGCGCTATTAACATTTTGAATGTCGAGCAAAAGCTTTACACCCCAAAATCGGGTAACACGTGGATGGTTTTTTTTCATTGACGGGGCCAAATTTCGCCGACATAAATTTTCAATTGCTCATGCATGTTCAATTTCAATTTGCATGTTCAATTTGCGGACCTCTCTTCGCCCGAGTTGGCTTTGGTACGGATATAACAGTTGCATAGATGAACGTGGCAAATGTTCAAGCCGTTAGTGGGGAATAAGTAGTCACAAATGTCAATGGCGATTCCGCTCTACGAGACACGTGCATCTCAATCGACTTACTCTACATTGAGAAAAAATGACATAGTAAAAGCAACAATAGTTTCTTTTTACCATAAAAAATAGTTCCCATGGGGAACGTTTATATTTTATAGTTACGACTATGACAAAAAGTCATCGTTGCAACCACAATTATGAATTGACCAATTGAATACGCACTATCAGAAACTATCCATGTAGACGCTCCCCCTGGAAATTATTCGATAGGGTAAAAGTGGTGAATATGGCCGACCTCGATTAACACGTAAATCAATTATATATGGACCGGGCCATATTCCCCACTTTTAACCTATAGTGAGAAATACTATCCTTTTTCTCAGTGTATCTGAAAAAGAGATTATTGCAGTGTACCAGCATAAGAACCCTTCCCTTTCAGTGCCACATTACTTCCAATCTAGCGGGAACTTCATGTTGCACATTACCTCTATCTATCCATTACCTTCGCCATTGTCTCTACTCAACGAAAGATTTAATGTGGACAAGAGAGGCAACGGGATCTTACTTTTACGAGTTGGTATAACGTTATCCGTTCCACCCTCCCGAGATTCCACGGAGGCAGTGGAATCCAACCGACTAAAAAAAAAGTCAATAAAGAACCGTCGTAATAAAACCCACCGAGCGAGGCTCGTTTCACCGATGGAACGAGATAAAAAGAGGTCTGCTTTGCCCTTCTCGCACAATAATCCCGAGTACGAGATGATGTCGGTCGGTCGCAAAAGTCACGTTGATAATCCTGACGGTGTTCCGATCGAGCTCTCCCTCAATACATACATATTATCGGGGAAACCAACTTGGGAAAACCGAGAATACGGCGTGGTGTGGATTTTTAACCAACAACAGCCATGGTCTCGATGTAAACTCGGAAACGAAGCCGCTGGAGTATTTATCATCGTCCGCGAACGTGACAGACGACGTGGCCTGGCAACGGCGTTACCGTTATCTATCGTTGACTCGAACTTTGCTAGTACAGTGGGACTCCCATTTTCTCAATATCGGTTAAGCCGTGGCGTCCAGTAAAAAGGATGTACAAAATTTAAAGACATTCAAGGATATTTTCGGTCATATAAAAAATTCAAGGACATTAGCTAAAATTCAAGGAAATTCCAGGACTTTTTCAAGGTCAGGCAAAATTCAACGAAAATTCCAAGGACTCCAAGGACTTCAAGGACCGCTGGACACCGCATGTAATTGGATGAGAGTGGCGAATATGGGTTTTTACTTACCACTTTATTTTAATGAATTCTCCCGGTTAACTCTGGAACAGCGATTTTTGACAATTTATTCAGAAGACCCCGAGCTCTCTTCCTTATTTAGTCTCGGAAAATATCACCGCGAGAACGGACAATCTTGGACTCGAGTACGGGTCATACCGTTCGTCGCGGAAAATTCCCTCGAAATGAAAACGCCGAGAGAGAGAGAGAGAGAGTCGGACTAGGGAGACGACGAGATTTAATTAACTTCGTCGTCCTCTAAAAAAAGGAACCTGCAAGGTACCCAACAAAAGCTTGGGATGAAATAAAAATGAGCTCAAAGGAACGCTCTACGGCTTTATCATATTAAAAAGTCTACCTGTGTCCAACGGCGTCATTTTGCAACACCGCTAATGAAAAAAAAGTATTGTCGCTCATTTAAACAAAAAAAAATTACATAATATCTGGACAACTCGAAATCTTTCCGGAGAGGTATGGAAGGTTCCGTCCATCGAGAAATTTCCCTCCGGCCCTTTGTACCTTCCTCTCTCGCATATATTACTGTGCAAACACTTGCTTTGTCCCTATCGCACGTTCCGTCGTCGACCCGCGTCACCCGCCGCACATCCGCTCTCTCATACACCCTCGTTCCATTTTTCTTCCACCCGACGTGGAATGAAATCATAATTTTGCAATTACAATAAGCGCAACAATTCGGCACGAGCACGTACGGACTAATGTCCGTACGTTTTGATATAATTATCAAAAGTAGTTTTTGTTTTAATTTGACGAGGGAAATAGATGAGAAACAGCGGACCGCGAGCATGGCAAGGGCGCGGAATGAAATTCTATGCAATTTCGGAGATTGCTCGAGTATGCATCTGTCTCTCGGTTGCCCGGCGAAAACTGTTTTCCGAATAGCCCACCGAAGGGGAAACACGAACATTAAATTACTCGAGCGACTGGAACGCGGAGGGCATCGTGGATTGGTGTTGCGTAATTAGGTTGCCCGGGAAATTAGATGAAACAACGGCCCATGCGAAATCATACCGTCCAGCGCCTCCCGCTTCTCTCAGTGAGATAAGTCAATTTTCCTCGAGTTTACTCCAGTTTCCTCCGTCCGCTGGCCTTTTGTCGTACTTTCATCCCCCAACCCTTCCCCCGATCAATCGTCGAAATAAAATAGTCGAAATAAAAAAGCTTCCCGAAACAAAAAATTATAATAATCTTAAGCCAATTGTGGACCAATAGTCTGTTTATTTTTATTTTTATAAATCAAATGACCAAAGTTTTGATTTGAACTCGAATCATAAAAAAGGATGACCGGTAAAAATATCGGAAATCGAGTACAAATAGGAACGACCAGAATTGTGAAAGCTTTGCTATATTTCGCCCGTCGCTATTTCCGTCGGATAATCGATACACATTTTCACTTCGCCAGAATGTACGCCGGGGCGTATATCGGCCCCAAACAACGTCTCATTTATTCTTGGAATTATTATATCCTCGATTCCACCGTCAAAATTTCCCTTCCCCCTCGTCTCACATCTCGGGTGTCGAATATAGAAATGCATTTAAATTCGCGTAATGTACCGAACGAGTGCACAAGAGCTCGGAGGCACGCGTCAAAGAATTCGTTTTTAATGACTCCCGAGGGACAGAGAAAGCGACAACGCGGTGCGATTGTCGACGAGACAATACACAGTTCCTCCAGACTCGACCCTCGGTGAGAAATCTAGGGCACATCTTTGCATTTGTGTTTCACTTAGTCGTTATTGTTACCGTTTAGCTGCGTAATGGCGAAGTTGCCCTTTCTCGCTTCGCGGAAACAAACTTTTTGCTTCCTCGTAAAAGAAAAACAAAAACACAAAAAGTCTCATCGCTAATGGAGTAGACCGGTTCGTTTTGCCCCGCTCTCCTTCTTCCGTTTAACTACAGAATACGCCGAATCATAATTGTGCCTAAATATCCAAAATCAAAAGTTTTAACGAGGAGGTTCGGCCATCGTTAAAGAAAACAATTAACAAAATTGAAACCCCCATTATAATTGGAAAGTTGAAGAGCAAACGGAGAGCGAGGACAAGGTACGAGGGGTGCACGAGTGGCGAGTGATTTCAGCAAATCTTGGCGAATTTTGCCGCGACGAACAGGAGGCAAACTCGCGAAAAGTCCTTCGAGTGTTCTCTTCTTTCGCGAGAACAACGGAGGAACGACTTTTGTAATTCTCTTCTCTCCAATTGCTAGCGAAAACTTTCTCTCAACTTATTGATGACTGTATAATGGGACGCAGTTTGGTGGGGTGATATTTAAAAAATATATTTTCCCGACGAGAGAACGAAATAATGAATTCTGCTCAGGTGAAGAATCCTCGCAGCATCGTGCGAAAATATGTTTGGGGGAGGAGAGTGGGGTAAAATGGAGCCGATATTATATAGGCGAGGAGCCGTTTTGTGAATATTAATAAGGCCGAACAAAGATGATATTTAAAAAATATATTTTCCCGACAAGAGAACGAAAGAGTGAATTCGGCTCAGGTGAAGAATCTTCGCAGCATGGTGTGAAAATATGTTTGGTGGAAGGAGAGTGGGGTAAAATGGAGCAGATATTATATCGGCGAGAAGCCGTTTCGTGAATATAAATAAGGCCGAGCGAGGAGCGGAAGAGTCTCGTTATGTTGCCGAACGGTACATCCGTTCATGACCGGATGCATGTTGTAAATATCCGTATTCAGTTTCGTGCGGCCAGCTCTTTCTCCTCCGTCCTTCGCCCGCGTTTTCATGGTCTTGGTAGAAACTGCCCAAGCCCTCCGCCGTTCACAGCCATTTTACCAAGCCGTGTAACCTGGGAGAAGTTTACTCTCCTAGTCGTCCACCGTGCCGACCCATCGCTCTCATCTGAAGTCTGCATCTATAGCGGAGCTATAGGAGGGCACCTCTTGGCCCCCTTTGCTCGGGTAACTCCACACCAATTTCAACGCGTCTACTTCGCAACTCGACGCGACAGTCTGGTTATAGAGGGTTTCCAGGCAGACTCGTAAATGCACTTAGGTTATCTAAGTAATATTCCATGAGATTGTGCCTCGCGAGAAGGCGTGTCGATGTGTCGAGGACGAAGGCACGAGTGACGTGCTTCCGCGAGCCGAAGCGTCATCCGTAACCCGATGATATAATTCGCCGTCTAATTATAAGCGGGAGTTAATTTTCCTTATTCCATCCTCAGATTGTATTAAGTCGAAAATACGACATCAGCTCGAGCCTGATAATACAATACCCGAGAACTCTCAACGCCCAAAGTGGCTTAAGTACTCTTACTTCGGATTTAAGGTGACGGTACCGATGTTCGGACGCGTCCTAATCTTCGGACACTCCTATGCAGATCTGATTTATTCCCAATTGAAGTATTGAAAATCCATTATGACACTTGCAATCGTAAATGCAAACATTATATGATGAACAGAACAAAAGTTACACAAGGTTTAAGCCTAAATTATTTTCTATTATTGAATTCTGTTAAAACACCGACGATATAGTGTCCGAAGAATGGTACAGCGTTACTACATACGCGACCTATTAATCGAACAGTACGAAAAGGTTAGGTTGGCCAGTTTTCTACGTATCTTATCTTCATTATTGTTTCGCGTGAATATTATTGTTTTCATTGATTTACTTGATAAATCGCAAAGGAATTCTTTTAGTCAGTATTAACTAAAAGTTCGCACATCAGAATTCTCGAAATCTGCGATCGTCCGAAACATTGGGACACGCAATGTCCGAATATAGGGACGTGCCGAAAAACCGCGTCCGAAGATCGGTACATTTCGGCTCGCTTGATACTTTCTTCCGTAATTAAAAAATATTTATCCTTTTATAATTAACCGGAGACTTTTTGAAACTAGAAACTATCAGCTTGATATTGGTTTCGGTTATTTCAAGAAAAAATATGTTCTTTATAAATTAATAACTGCTGGAATCGTGGGCTGCTCTTAACCGTGCGATTATTGGTACCTTTACCTTAGTGGCATTCAGGAATGGAACAATCGTTGATGTCACAAAAGTTCGGGTCCGTTGGCTATTTTGTATATTGTTTTATATATTCGAATATTCTGAGATCCAGAGAATATCCGTTCAGATGCTCCAACGCGACCCAAAAAGTTTCTGAGTTTCGAACAAATTTCCGGTGGAATATTTTGCACCGGAGATGGCACGCTAAACCGAAGGTAAACACTCGGAATTTGAAATATGGAATATCGGATGGTTCTCATTCCCAATGATCATCGAAGCCCTCCCGAGAATATCGGAGATAAACTGGAAGTGAGACTCTATTTGCACGTGGGATTCCGATGTTTCGTGACGAATCGGTGGATATGAAACTTTGCGCAAATCGGTTAATGGCAAAGTTACAAAGTCCGCTATGCGCCGTTTTTGCTCACGCTGATAACGCCATAACAAATGCCTCCTCGGTCTCGGTGGGAACAATGTGCCCGGTATCTCGATACGATCGACCTACCTGCATATTATGCCACTAGATGTGATGAGCGGTATACAATATTGCATTTATGCCTATCGTCCCTAGTTTGTTAAATTGAAAAGTGTTCGCTTATGGAATGACGTTATCTTCTGACGTATTGGATTCAGCCCAATGACAATCGCCGTTGCACACGTTGCATGGGTCGGTGGAAAAAAAAACTGACGATTCTTTTCCAATTCCTCGTGAGATGTTGAAAAATAAGGGTATTGACTTTCACGCTGCCTCGAGTTTTGTCGGCGAAAGACTTCGTGAGTTTCGTGATCGCGTATCTCGTGGGAATGTCGTGTATTTCGAAGCGCAATCTGACAAATCGTGTGAGACACGGAAAATCGGAGAAAAACGCGAGTCGAAACAAGTTATCCCGGCAAAGGAAGTGGTGGAAAGTTGTCGAGGGGCTTGAGAAAACTAGCAGATCGAAGGGGCTCGCGTGACAAGAGATTGAGAAACTTCGGTGGAACTTTTTGCTGACTGTAGATTAAATAAAGTATCCGCCTAGTATTGGCTTGTCAAGATTCTAAGTGGCTTACGTTACGGCATTGCAACGATGGGTATCGTGTGCCATTTTTCCCCTCGCGAGCACTGAACTCATTCTGCAAAGACAACGAGAGAATCAAAGTCACTTCAACCTCCGCATCGGTGGCCTCTTTTTAATCCGTAATTTTTTAAAATTCACCGGTATTTTCATTCACCGCTGCAATCCGCACCGAAGTCACTGCCAGTTTGGAAATGAGAGTATAAAAAGACAAATCGCCCGTAGCGAATTTACGTCGGGTGCTCGACACGGTCTTGTTAATTCCGCGATGCACGGACAACTTTGTTTTCTCGGCGAAACAAGCAACGGTTCGCGGTTGAAACGCTCCGGTATAAAAGCCATTACGGAGTTGAACTCGTAGCGTGCAGACACTATAACCTGTAGCTGTTGGCAGGAGCTGTATGCAAATAATTATCTTTCGCTTGGAACGCGTTAATTAATCTTCCGTTTTTATCCGAATACAACGATTTTCATAAAATGACAGCAGTAAAAAAAAATAATAATAATAACAATGATAAATACATAAAACTGGAACATCGGTTTTTCGCAATTATCTTTCGAGGAGCGTAGCAAACGGGAGTCTATTAAAATTCAAAGCCGCTGAATTGTCGGAGACAGAAACGTAACGGGCCGACTGAAGGCTAAAGGGGTTGCGGAGTGTCGCGAGCCGAGTGTCAATTAGAGGACACTCGTGAGGGTGTATACATACGAGTGAGTGCCGAGAGTAGATAATGCTGTTAGTCGGTACCTCGATGTCTGCTGGAGGCCTCCTTCTCCGGTGTGGTTAGTCGTGTCCATTAATGCCTATTAATCCCGGCGCCGTTACCGCGAATCTTCTCGCAATTTCAGCGATGTCGCACAAGCTCGCTGAAGGGAACGGTTCGCGTAAGAGTTCTCAAACGTTATAATCCGACGCGCAAGAAAAACAACAACTTCGTTCGCGTGTCTGTGACAAACATTTAACTCGCTGAGGGGTTGACGTCATAAATCGTCGGATGAACACGACGCGAGTAGGAAAAGCGAACCGTCATCAGTGAGATCGGGGAAAATTTTCAGGGAACGAAGAGCAAATCCGAAGACGATTCCGCTCGAAGAAACTTGGACGGTACCCACCGCAGAGGCGTGTACAACATTGGCCTGCTGGAAACTTGCTTCGAACAAGCGCGGAAACTTAAATGTGCATTACGAAGTCTGACGATCCGTGTATGAGAGCTTTCCGCACGATCGAACCTCGAACACGCCGACATCGTGCTTAAAGCGGATGTCGCACTTTCGAATCTACCGGATATCGATTGCTTGCGTCTGATAATCGATGGGCGACCCCTGCTGGTCTGGTCGGCTGTAACGAGCACCGGAACAATCCGATCGAAGACACCCTTTCATCGGTGCAAACGATCGATTCCTGACGAGAGCGGTCAACGACTGAGACAATTTCGATTCTTGAACGCGGGCGAGCTTGACTGGGCGGGAGGGGCGGGTTTGATCGCTCGAATCGGGGGAAAAGCGACGCGAAGTACATTGCTTTTAGAAAAAATTTCCACACGCCGCTCGCTCGAACGCGGCTAAGAACCGTCGATGCAGGGGATAACGATGCCGGCGTCCCGAGCGAATTGAATCTCCGCTCGTTCCACCGATGACGGCTGGGGCGGTGTTTGTTACCGGCAGCCAGATCGAGCGAGGGAAGGATGAGGATGCCGAGACTCTGCGATTTCTCTTTGATATACTTAAACGTGACGCGCAACCGTCTCACTCGTTCTTTTTATCCCCGCTGCTGGAATATCCAGACGCTTCCCGCTGGGCTTGACTTAATCCAATTTGCGAGGCAAAAATAAGATTGAAGAAAGAAAAAGATGAGCGTGGGGAAGATGAGAAAATTGTCCGCAGGAAAATCTAGTTTCATTGATCACGAGAATAACTTATTTCTCTTAAATTTTTCTGTATAAAAAAGAAAATAATGGTAACTGCTTCTCTAATTTTTTATATCCGAACCCGAGGATTTTTTAAACTATAATACCATTAAGAAATATGATTCCTGGAGAATGATCTCATTACCTTCATTAAACCATCATAAATACCAGAAAAAACATCTCCGAAAGATCCAATACAATTGCTACACTGATAAAAAAATACGGTTGAATCAACCAAGATTCGGACAAGGACGTTCAACTAAATATTTTGTTGGTACAGCTAAGAAATTGGTTAGTTCAACAATTCGTTGGGTGATTTAAGCAAAATATTTTTGAGTCATTAAAATATTTTGTTCGACCAAAAAGCTATTTATTTGAACGTTCCTGCCCGAATCTTAGTTAATTCAACTGTACTTTTTTTATGAGTGCAGGGTAAAAAAACTGACGGAACCTCCGGACGATTAAATCCGAATGCCGGCGATTTTTATATCGATAACGATTTGGCCTTTCGACAACTAAGCGATTAAGAATTCTCAGCCCCCAGGAAGAAGCCGTAACGAGGAGACGAAAGGACCCCGAGAGAAAACGAGCCAGGGAGGATATGGAACACCGTCGACAGTAGACGATTTCCGGTAGTCGGAAATCTCGAGATATAGAACCGTCAGAAGGAAATGCCACCGGGAAATCTTCGCGGATGGGAACCGTAGCCTGATTCCTAGCTGGCAGTAACGTTCTCGATGATTCGAGGATACCGAGGCTGTGCGAACGAAAGAATCAGGCCACTGGCGCCGCTTGCGATCTTTCTTGGTTGCAGCGAATTGCGAAGAATGGAATGGGGCAAGGGATGAGAGCGTTGAGCTACGCTTGGCTTCTTCCACATCCATCCCAGGCCTTCTTCTGGCCTACCGACTTCTCCGGAATCTTTCCTCGTACATAAAAAAAAGCCCATCGACTCTCTCATCTCATTCCAACGTCTCTTCCGAAAACAATATTTTTCTTCGTCCCTCGGGGCCGATCGGGCAGCCGAAGAGATTGCGAATTGTATCGAACTCGGATGATGAATTTTTCATGTGGTCGGTCCGAAATGCTTATCCCCGCCGGTGAAATTAGGCCGTACAGCTTGAATTCCAATATAGTAGAGTGGATGCCATTCAGATCCCGCGCTATCCAAGTGTGTGTCAGAAACACCCCCGATAGCTTTCATTTTCATCCTGAAATCCTCGCCGGCTTCCGAATACCGTAGGCTCTGGAGCTCCTCTTCATAGCTGCCCGTCCTCGCTTCGCCCGCCATAATAGAATTGTCTGGAATCGGTGCAGTCACAGCGAGACACGGCGAGCAGGAGGCTCCTGGTCGAAGCCCTGGACGTGAACAAGGGTGCCTGCGGAGAGTGGCTCTCGAAAGTGCCCGCAAACGTGATTTCCTCTTCATCAATTCCCGGCCCCGATCGAAGGTCCTCCGCGAGTGTGATGTGTTTCGTCGACCGCCATTCTTTCCGGAAAAATCAGACTCTGGCGCGATGGCGCACGAACTCACACACAAAACTACCTCCACAGTAATCTACAAGCTTCCTGCTACGTGTAGGGCAGAGCTGGGCAAAACAGAACAGCAAGGGCAAAACTCGGTTTTCCAATAACTTTTGGATGCCCAATGTTGGCTTGACGATACATCCGGGGTTTCAAGACCGTTTTGCCCCACTTACCATCACCGCCACCATCGAAAAGTTATTGGAAAATTGTGATATGTTGCCCCCGTTTTGTCCCACTGCCCCATTTTTTGCTCCGCTCTCCTCTATCGCAATCACGATATTGTGTGCATTATTGAAGAGCAGACGTTTTTAATCTTGGCGTCGAAGATGTCTTCGAACACATACAAGCCCTCCCACGACGTAACACCAGGAACCCGCGCTATCCGTCCAATTGAAGCGTAGTCCCGGGTTTAGGGAAACGCAGCTTTCGTTAGCCGTACGCCATCACAAGAAGAATCCACGGCCTCAGGTGTGGAGGACGCGCGCACCAGTCTATGTGCAGCACCTAAAAAATCAAGGATTTTCAAGACCGTTTTGCCCCACTTACCATCACCGCCATCCAAAAGGTTTTGGAAAATTGCGATTTGTTCCCCCGTTTTGCCCCATTTTTGATCCGCTGTCCCCTATCGCGATCACGATATTGTGTGCATTATTGAAGAGCAGACGTTTTGAATCTTGGCGTCGAAGATGTCTTGAAACGCATACAAGCCCTCTTACGACGGAACACCGGGAACCCGCGCTATCCGTCCAAATGAAGCGTAGTGCCGGGTTTGGGGAAACCGAGCTTTCGTTAGCCGCGCGCCATCGCAGGAAGAACCTGCGGCGTCAGGTGTGCAGGACGCGCATACAGGCTACGTGTGGCACCTATAAAATCACACATACACACTCGTTCTAAATAATATATGTGTATATATTCCGGTGAAAATCGATTTGGCGAAACCCTCCTCACCCGGTCGAGGGCTCCGGTATGTGCGATAATGTGTAACGCGCGCATGTGTTCCATGTCACGCACGCCTGATCGATCGCACGCACGTAACAGCGCCGTAAAGGGATAGCTGAAGCGCGAACCGACGAGACGATGAGAATCCACTTCCTTCCTTCGATCCACTTGCACGGCGTACCCGATATCCCGATAAGCGAAAAAATAAAAATTAAAGAGACGAAAGAAAATAAGAAAACGAGGTTTTCAAAACCAAACCTCACGATCGTGAAAATAAGTTTGAACACTGAAAAAAACTTACATAGTAAATAGTTCCAAGGAGCGACGTCTACATATTATCCAGAATTCTTATCTTCGAGTGATTGTATTCCAAAATAATCGGACAACCAGAGGCAAATAACCAGTATGGTGGTTATTAATGTTAAAATGAACTAATGAAATATATGTGTCTATTTATTATATATTAAGATGCGAACTGGTGATATTGTTCAAATAGTAGAGATATTTTCATAATTTATCAATTTACTAATGTATTTTTAATATTGTATGTAAAAGGGTTTATCCCGTAAACTAAATAAATAAATAAATAAATATAACAGTTACGACAATGACCAAAAATTATAGTTGTAACTATAATTATAGTTTCATCAATTGAGTATATAGGGTAGAGCGGGGCAAAACGGGGTTTTTGGGCACAACGTCATTTTCCAATAGTTTTTGGATGCCCGAATTCACTCTATCGGATACATCAGGCTTTTCTACCCAGTTTTGCCACCTTGTCCGATCCAAAAATGATGAAAATTTAGTTTTGCCCAAAAACCCCGTTTTACCCGGTTGCCCCATTTTGCCCCGTTCTCCCCTACTATCACAAACTATCTATATAGACGTCCCTTCTGGGCACTATTCGTTATAGTAGGAAATACCATCCTTTTTCTCAGTGAAGAACTATAACTAATGGGCAATGTTTCAAGACCCGGAGGTCTCTCGTAAACAACCTTGGCCAAAGATAATTTTGTTAAAAGAATTCTGTAACTGGCCTCTCCATCGACCGCGTTTATAATCCGTCACCGAATTCAAAACAATCAAACAAAGACGGAAACAATGGGCGTTCCTTGAACGAGCCGAGACCGAGGAGAGCTTCGATGCCACTTTACCCTCGTTAATTTTAATAACCGCCTCTGCAAAGGAAGCCTTCAGCGACGCCGAAGGGAGTCACGAGCGAAAATGAGAAAGTTTCCGGAAACACCGTAAGATTTCTCGCGACCTCGCTGTACAAAACTGGAAGCTGGGGCCAGTAGGCCGAAGAAAAGTGGATCTCGAATTTTGGCCCGTAACAGTCGCGCTTTGCGCCGCTCTGCCGACGCGAAACGCCCACGTTTACCTCCGACTTAGCATTTGCCAGATCGCCGGTAGTTTTTGCTCCACGAAATCCCTCGCCTCTTACCCTCCGTCGCGCCTCTTATCAGTATGTAGTGCCGCGACCGGCGTCGCGATGCGAAACACGTATTCGCCGAAAATTCGGATCATTATCTCGGGCATTCGAATCGTGGAAGAACAGCGCCGAAAAAAACGTGGAAATGAAACAAAAAAGCGAAAAAGCCCCGACGCAGCAGAGACTGGAAAAGCGTGTAAGGTGGAGGCGAAGTCTTTGAAAAATGAAAGGTATTCGCGACAGTCAAGATTGTCAGGAGGGAAAAAAAGGTAGAAAAAAAATTGCACGTTGTTGAAAGGGCCTGCCTCGCGAGACCGGGCTTGTTCCGGGATCGAGGGGCTCGAGAGGGAGCCCACACGATACGTTGGGTGCGATAGGGGTGGCATGGTTCTTGGATGTGCGCGCGACAAAGGTCGCCGCCGGTGCGGCCGGGACTCGTGAGCGGGACACCCGCCCGACGGAGAGAAGAGGAAGACCGGGTCAAAAGTTCACCGGCTAACCTGGTCGCCGACGTATACTCCTGGAAACGTTGTGTACGCCTGGCGAATCGGCCGAGGGCTCGACTGCGAGGTCTGAATATTCGATCCTGTTGACGACGAGAGTATTTCGAGGCTGGGACCGCCTGGGCTCAGCCCCGTGCAAACAGACAGCGCCATTCGGCACGCAAAGTACACGTGTGTATGTGCGTGGACGGGCTCGTCAAGTCGGACGAGACGGTCGTTACCCCCTTCCCTTTCCAAGGTGCCCACATGCCATAACTCTATGACGAATAGTGGTAATTGACCGGACGATCGATGCATATTAGAGGCGTGTGCGGTGGTGGCGCGAGCCCGCGAGTATCGAACGCAGGAGCGCGTTCCGTCCCGACCGTTCCTGTATCAAGGCAAGTGTCAAGACAGTCGGGACAATTTTTCGAAGCTGCGGCCACAGACTTAAGAATTCGACAACGGCTTCTATACACTGAGAAAAATAAATTGTTGAATGAAGCAAATGCGCGATGACATACGTTCGAAGATGTAGGGGAGAACGGGTCAAAATGGGGCAACGGGGCAAAAAGGGGGTTTTGGGCAAAACTAAATTTTCCAATCATTTTTGGATCGGACAAGGTGGCAAAACTGGGCAGAAAAGCCTGATGTATCCGATAGGACGAATTCGGGC
>JAPYZD010002180.1:0-33744 GCA_030522725.1 Ichneumoninae sp. B BG-2022a | reverse complement strand
AAAAGCTGCAAATTGAAATTTTCATATGGCGTTCTCATAATGTTCCTTTATTTGCGAAGCTTCCTCTATGAGGAAGCCAACAATACAGAAAATGCTTCCCCATAGAAGAAGCTTCGCAAATAAAGGAACATTATGAGAACGCCATATGAAAATTTCATTTTTTTTTTTTAGATTAATTATGAAGTTATTATTTGTCCACCTGTCTGTGAGTGTCCGTGATTTTTTGCGGTAGTGTCTAGTCTTGCATTCTATTATTATCTTGTATGTTATTATAATGCAGATTTAAAATTAGATCAACTTAAAAAAAGTCATAGCAAGTTTATTACTTTTCCACTTGTCTTCTGATCTTCAAGTATTCTGCTCGGCTCTCAGGCTCCGAGACTGCGAGTTGTTTAAGTTCCGAGCTGAGTTGAAAAGCCGTTATCAACGGATCCGGCGAACTGAGTGCTATGAGACTCGGACTGGCCAGAGCTTTGTACTCCGAGATTCTCGTCGACGACAGCCTTAATGGATCTCCTGCCGATAACAGAAGTGGAAAATTTTCGGGCTCAAGTTAAAAAGAAAAAAATTACAAAATAAACATGACTTACCGGTTGCCGAACGTAGACAATCGGCACAGCTGCATCTTATGTCGTGAGGCATCGGAAGAGTAGCGCCTCGATCGAGCAATAATTTCAAGATTTCGTAATTATTCCGCTGTGCTGCCAGTACGAGAGGCGTCATTTCTGGTGGATATCTCGCCGATGCGGGATCGACTTTTTGCCAACTGTGAGTCACGTCCTTCGGAGCTGCGATAAGAGATGTTAAAGCAAAACAGTTAGCTCGGGTGTAACTTTTAATTATATGTAGTTCCACGTTAAGAAATTGCAATTTTTTAAAGTTACATTTGCATACAACTTTTATCAAATGAAAAAAATGTTGTCTGCACATTCTTTTCGTGGGTTAATCAACAGTCACCTTTCTCACGATCGGCCCCTTCGACTTCCGTGCACCTGAGCAGTTCCTCGTGTTCCAGAAGCAATTCCACAGCCTCGACGAACTCCTCGTCAATGGCGAACAGAAGAGAATCCTTCGAGTCGACTCCCATTACCACTAAAAGCTCAACCATCTCGAGATTCTCCGATTCTATCGCCAGAGTCAGAGCCCCTCGACCAAGACTATCGACGCAATTTACGTCTAACGGTTTCGCCTGAAAGATAAATTCTTGTTCTTAGGGGAGAGCCGGTTACCTTGTGACATGTTGCTTCCGGCCCATTAATTTTCTTTTTATTTTGCCATATATTTTTCCATAATTTATCGTAATGAGTGTCTTCGTGCTACATCCAAGAATGTTATGATCATATAATTATTGACTACACCCAGAAAAAAGATTTATTCAAATCAAATAAATTTCGATCTTCAAATGACGTTTATTAAGATAAAAGAAATGTTTTGTTGCCTTAACAAAATCTTTATTAGATTCAAATAACGGCTTTTCTTTACTTTCAGAAAAAAAATCATTCAAATTGACTATTTATTGAATTGTACTTTAAAATAAATGTTTATTCGACACAAATAAATCGAATCATTGAAAATGCGATTTTGAATAGATATTTATTCGCGCTAAAGAAATTATATATTTGGCACTAAGACAAAACACGGCAATTATCCGGCAACGCGCATTATAGAGTCGTGAACACGCCAATAAAAAGAATAATACTATCAAACAAATAAATATATTAGAATTTAATAAATGCTCTATTAGGTTATGAAGTAAATAAACATTTTTTTTCGTCCCTAATAAATTTTCTTTTATTGGAATAAACTTTTTTCTGGGTGTAAATAACTTATTTAGTAGATTTAAAAAAATTAATTTTACAGAAAGTCTGATAATTACGTGCTACCTTACCCGTTAGGCACCCCTAATCTGAACTAACATCAAATAGCATGTTTCTTTCATGGGAAATGTGGATCAGACTGCCTTGTGACCCAAAATATGAGCTTTACCACCGACAATACTTCGATGACTCCATTTTCATTGATATTGATAATGCAAATCGTTGTAAGTTACGAAAAAAAAAATCAGTTAAAATTTCGTGCTATCAGAAAGCGACGAGCGACAACTCAGCGACAATTGATCGGTACTCCCAAAATCTCGGCCTCTTTCGTTTCGGAGACGTCGTGCGAGAAGGACGCTTCTGGGCAATTGTGACAACGTTTTCCTCCACGGGACTTAGCGACGTATTCCTCGTATTGAACATTCCCATTGTGCTTGGCCAGCCGATATACTGACGAAAATAACAGACACTGCGAGTTGAGTAAAATAAAACCGAGATTATTTATGTTGTGAATGTAATAAAGCGTGATGGGCGAAATGAGTGTGTGACCAGAAAGGGATGATTTTATGAGAAATGTTGACGTGGCGAAACCCGAGGTTTAAATGAATATTTATCGAGGTTCAAAAGAAAGTCGGAGTGAAAAAGGATTTAATTTTTTGTGAAAAGGAATGGTATTTATGTGATTTTACGATGATTGAAAACGCGCCTGTCATATACGAGGATGTCGTGGATGAGGTGTGGAAAGGAATTTAATGGTTCATATTTGCGGGTTCTTGAATAGAATTTACGCGTGTCTTTACTATCGTCTCATTTGATCGGCTAATTTTCAATTAATCAGAAGAGAATGTTCATCAAGACCAATTCAAAGTGTGAATAATATATGTGCTAGCCGATAATCTAATTCCTCATTATCTTTCTGTGATCATTTGTGAGAATCTACATTATTTCTAGTTTATGAATTAATCGAATTCTTTCTCCTTTTAACACAACGAATATTTTATTTCACATCGTTGCTATTATCGTAAATATATTGATTTTCGTTCATCAACCTGTTGGGTTAAATGTTTACATCCCCTCTTGGCAGATCGGGTCATGGGAGACTCTACAACTACGACAGCTATTGATAATGTTAGAAACACGAAGCATTTAGAGTCCACAACACGATCATTAAGGTACGGCTTCCCCCAAGCTGCAGGGAAGAACAGACCAGAGCCGGCGAATGTCTAGTACCGGTGAAGCTGGTTTTATTACATTCAGCAGTATTATCATGATAAGTATTTATGTATCTTGTTACGCGTGACAAAACAAAGCGATTGAGTCTAATTTCATAGTATTAATTGGTGTAAAAAAGTTTTCGGCGCCATTCGTAGACTTTATCTGTTTTTATATACAATAATTGATACACTTAGAGATGGAATTTTTTTCGCTTGTCGATAACGCATTTTGGTACGCAAGTAATAAGGAAATAACTTTATCGCTCTTTTAACGTAATTTGAGGACTGGTAGAAGTCAAAATGTTCATAAATAGCATTTTTATGAGTAAAACTAAAGTAACAGGTGTTGGGCGGTAATACAGGCCAGTGAGCAAATCAAAAGGGATTCACGAATATTGTGAGCGTTGGGTAATACCAGGCAAATTCACTTTTTTCAATCGTGAATGGCAATCAGGCGGCAATTACTTTGTAGTCTAAAACTGTACCCATCAAAATTAAAAAAAAAAAATCGTATTTTCATTTTATAGCTGAGATATTGAGGTTCACCTCTATATGGGCAGTACATATCCATTCTCTTCTAATTAACGGTAATTGGCTCTTTATTTCACTGTAAAAGCTTAATACTTTGTAATATCTGCGAAATAATTACGATAGCAGGACGTTACTTTTTCAGTTTTGTTTAGGTCAATGTTTTGCTCTAAATGTATTTCTCTGAATTTTCACAAAAAAATGCAGAATTTCCCTGCTGATACCATCGGCTCTAACTTGACTGTCACATAGTCATCTGTGTCACAAGGCACCTGGATATCCCCTGGATTTTTCAAAAGACTATATACTTCTTCAACTCGGTGATCCCGGTGGATTTTTTTTCTTTTTGCCACACTTACTTACTTACTTTAGGATTAGGCTTGCTGTGGATCTGTAGAATTCTTTTCACATTTGACATATCGCCTCTCTCCACAGCCAATAGATATTTCTTCTCTTCAATATTCAAAGGTCTCGGAAGATTAAGGATGTAGTTGTCCGCCTCCTCCGGCGGGGCTTCCACCTCCTTTTCCGATTTTTCGCAACCCATCTTGATCCGTTATCTGTTCCTTTTATATTCAAAAATTGTTCGTACTCGCCTCCGTAATTTGTCTTCAAATTAGTTCACACATGTATGATAAAGGTCACAGGAATAATAAATTATATCCTCTTCAAGGTCGACACTTGCTTCCGCAGCTTCGAAGGGGTCTCGCGATTTCTTGTTCTTTTGTCGAAATCTCGTTAACGGCTTCGAACGATCGGAAGACACGGATCTCGAGATGCCGAGATCTCTTCTTCTCTTCGTCGACGTACATAAATAACTATCGCGATTGTTCCCGCGATATTTCACCTGCTGTTGCGCGTAGGGGTTGGGGGTTAATGCGAATGCGAAAAGCTCCGTGCTGTGGAGCTCTGCGGATGGTGCTGATTGCGGGTAGCAGTGGAATCGAGCTAAGCGAATGGGGTATTTCCCGAGCCTTATATACCGGATGATGTAAATTAAGTTACGAGGCTTAACCCAGACCCTGTTTTTATTCTCCCGGATGTCACGAAGGTAACCAACGCTTCTGCGCCCCCCCCCCCCTCCGCTCCCCCGCCCTTTTTTGACGCCGCGAAGTGGTCGCTATCCGAGTGGCCGTGTATACGCAGCATCGCTAATTTGCTTACCGATATCCCGTTAGTCCGGCAGGGGTCGAGTGACGAGGGCTTTTACTCTCCACGAGGAAAAAAGCCACCTTTGTGAAAAATACAACACACTACCTAGCGGTACTCTTAAGCTTGTTACTCTTAAGGCGGTGTGAAACAGACTCAGTGAGTAATATAAATTGTAATCCATTTTTGCTTCGTCATGGAGGAAGCTGCTTCGCTAAAAAAAATCGGGATTTTCGTGGCAAAATACTTAAAAACGTTTAAAACGTCGTGTGTGTGTGTGTCCGTGTAAGCAAGATCTCGAATTTGGTACACAAGTATAGTGTGGCAAATCCCCTTGCTGCAGTGTAATTTTTATAAAGAGTAATGCCCGATTTCAAATTTTAAGAAATTTGGATTCTTGAAACAATTATGCGGTAACTTTAACTTTCGTGAATTTCAATCTGTAATCTTAAAAACGGCACAAGAATATAATATATCGATCAACGACTTTTGGTTATCGAATTGGGATCAAATTGGGACCAAGCAATCAGATTTTATGAGATTTTGAGTTTATTTTTTATCATTATTAAAAACGCTCTAATTCGAGTAAACGTGAAGAGTTCGAGGTGAAAATTGGACAGTGAATGACCTAACACTGTACAATATTTTATATTACATTCGACGATAATACATCTAACCGTTTGAATTTTATGGGATTTTAAAGTTTAAATTTTTCTAAGAACTCGTATTTCACTTTCGACACAATTTTCTGTATCAAATATCACGTTAGAGGCAAAAAAACGGAAAAGCGGTCTTTCGACGAAAGTTGTGAAGTTGGCTGCACAAGCCGGATCAAGAGCTACAACGGCACAAAGCGAAGCCGAGTGACATTTGTAGCTGGAGAGGAAGCGAGTACTGCCTATTTCCCAACCGCCGTCGGCAGACCGCTTTTTCGTACAAGTATCGTATACTACTTTTTGTAACACGTGCACGAAAATTCCCGTTTTTCGTGCCTATAAAGTGTAAAGTGCGTGCGGGAGAATAGCTACAATGCCAGATAAGTGTACGCGAAAGTAACTAGAGTGTTAAAAAAAGTGTGCACAAAAGTAGCTAGTGTGAAAAAAGTGTGCGAAAAAGAAACTACCGGGTAAAATACTATCTACAGCATTTTTCGCGTAGCCGCTGTTAGAAAGCGCCACTTTCACCATACTTTACAGGCGCGAAAAACGGAACTTTACGTGCACGTGTTACAAAAATTACTTTCCACCTTTTATGAAAATTATGCGCAGGACGGTAAAAAATGAAAATTCCATGTCCTAATAATTTTGTATCTTTCTAAAAATAAGCCACGTTTCTCAGAAGATTTCTTCGCGACTGGTCGACGTGGAACAGTGGGTTAAGTCCAAGAAGTTTGTTTCTACTCGGAATTTTCCTCTTACGATTCTTTGTTATACCGTCTCTCAATAGTGTTTGATCAACGCTATAATTTCATCCACCACTGTTGGCATAGTTTCGCAGATGGATGTGCGGACAAAGCTGAAACCACATCATAAAATACGTGATATCAGTCCCGGCTATTTTCGAAATAACGATGGAAAGTGCCAGTACAGGCTCATGTTTCGACGCTAGCATGAAACCGCGGAAGTTCCGGTTTCGCTTCGATCGGAAGGAAACGAGGAAAGAATCTCTTTTACAGATGCGAATTTTTGTGCAGCCTCTCGAATAGGTGAAAGCCGACAGCAAAACCGCTTATTCTATCGCTTCTTCTCAGTTTTCTTATTACTTTTTCCTGTCAGCTTCAACGGATGGCCGAGTTTCTCTCGACCTCGAGACTGCAGTCTCCATGCATCGATCCACTTTATCCGGTGTGACGTTTTTTGCATAAGAAAAAAAAACTCTCTCTTCCAAGGAGAAAAAAAACCCTCGAGACGAATGTTCCACAGTGCAACGCGGACAATCGGGGTATAACAGTTTCGACTCGATTCCCTCAGGTCTCAGTGCGGATTACACGGTTCGCGAATAACGTTCCAACGACCCTTTATCCGAGTCTAAAAATGACAAGACGAGTGCCTGTTACTCTGGTCGCAATACTCGCTGTACTCTTCAGCGGCGGCGATGCGATTAGGAAGATATTGAAGAAGCCGATAAACTTCGAATACACCCAAGATTCTGAAACGTCTGCGACCAAGCATCAAGGTTTGTTTTAAACATATTCATACCGAGAAAAATATACAGTAAGATTTTTGCAATATTTGTATTATAATTTTTGTTTATACTGGCCATTACTATATTTACATAATAAAACTTGGCATACGTTTTATACATTTTCCATAAATCATACATCCACTTCGATCTAAATAAGAATCAAGTGATCCACGTCTATCCGTACCATCTCCTGAAAGGTATGAATAGTATATGGTACAAGTGAACAACAAACGTACATATACCATGTACTGTATACATATCTGTATCGTACTTGTACCGTGTACCGTATGTATATTATCGTTGAATATTTTATTGCGTATATCGTTCACGGTATACATGTCGTCTACACGATCATGCAGATGATCAAGGCCAATAAGAATAGCCTGGTGTCGAAATGTTAAGAATAAAAAGATTGCGATATTCTTATTATCAACTTTTTATCTGTATTTAAACCATGAATGTAAAAAGTCGCGTACTGTACAAGATTAATTCAAGATCTGTTAATCTTGTTTTGTAAATTGTTAATAGAAGATTAACAAATTCCGTGTGAATTTCGTATGCAATATAGACGGTGGAATTCAGCACCAAGAAGAGGGAGCCGGTACGGATCACACGTCTGAACATCGCGAATTGGACGGAGAAAAGGGCAAGAAGGTATGATATAAGATTCTTGTTAGAACGGTTCGGCGGTATAGAGATAATATTTTAATCGCTGGTAATAAGGCACTGGTAGATCGTACAAGGTTTACACCTCGTGAAAACGGATATTTATTGCACCCTTATCGACCCTTGGGCCACTGCGTGAACAAATCTACGCGTTTGTGCTCAAAGACATCAGTAATATGCCTTCGCGGCTCATGGCAACGATACATGAGGAGTTTCATATTTCTTATCCTCTGTCCACCTTGATTCTAACCGTTATGAGAATGTATCGGCAATAACATAAAAAAACAAGCATCGCGTTCGTTCACGATATTTTTTATCGGTTTACGGTTGTGTTGGTAGACTAGTATCGATGCCAGCGCTTCTTTTGCTTGATTTTAGTTCCTCGTAGTGGGAGCCTTGTTTTCATGACGAAAAAAAATCCCAATTTTAATGAAAACGTGTTTAGAATGTTCCAAACAATCTGAACATCATATTTTTAAAAAATGTCTGGATTTGTGTGTGCGTGCTTGCGGGCGTACGGGCGCGTATTTGCGTGTGTGTGTGTGTGTGTGTGTGTGTGTCACATCCAAAAAATTGAAACTCTCATAACTTGAGAACGGCTTGAACTATTAAACTGATATTCGTAAGGTAGGTAGATAGGGATACACCCTGAAGGTTTGGTTTCATTCGTAGCAACATTCTTTCAGCCAGAAAAATTTTACGTCGTTTTGAACTTTACTAAAAAACTCTATGCACACAGACTCTTATGATTTTTTAACGAACGGGCTAAAAAGTCGTACACACGGGGACATCGATCGATGATCTCTTTTTAATTTGTCGAGGATTGATCGAACCGTTTACATGTCATGAGATATCCAATATTTTAAATTTTATTATTGTCTTTCTCACGCCAGTTTCCATATCAGATATTGAGCTGAGAGTAAAATAAGTGGCAAATTCTTGATCACTAGGAAAAGTACATCAGACATGGCCCCGTAGCGATGACTAACTACAATTTTTATAGGGAATCTTTGCACTGAATATTACTGCAATTAGTGTTTTTGTTTGTACTTTCAAACAGCCATATATTTGCTACCGGATGGAATCTTGAAGACCCATCAATTTGAAAACAATGTTTCTTTATGAGGAAGCCAAATAATCACGGATTAGTACTTTGCGATATGAGTGCGGTAAACATGATGACTGTTAAGTGGGTCGCACTCGTACCACAGGAAGAACTCGCCTTCGACTCGTGCTCCTGTGGAACTGGTGCAATTTGTGCGACTGCTTCACAGCTTGCGCATTATGTTCGCTATACCGCATTAGTATAACAGAAGATAAGTGCTGGAGAAGTGCTATATCTCTTGTTTGCCGAGTGTCAAGAAGTAAATTTGCGTGTGAGAAGTAAATTTGCGTGTGAGTGAGAAGTAAATTTGCGTGTGAGAAGTAAATTTGCGTGTGAGAAGTAAATTTGCGTGTGAGAAGTAAATTTGCGTGTGAGAAGTAAATTTGCGTGTGAGGAGTAAATTTGCGTGTGAGAAGTAAATTTGCGCGTGGGAAGTAAATGTGCGTGTGAGGAGTAAATTCGGACGGATGTGCGCATGTGCACTGTATTTTCTGTACGCCTCGCTGAAACGCACCATTTCCACCACTCATGCACGCGTTACAATAAATGATTTTTCATTGAAGCTTTGTACACAAAAGTAGATTGGATGCGGAAGTTTTGTGAACATCTCAATGTCACAATTTTTTATGCCTTTCGTAATTCTCAAATATTTTTTTTTTCTGTATAATATTAATTTTCAAATGAACTTTTCTGACTTGAAAAGGGCTATGAATCTCATCACGAGTTTGACAAAGCTGAGAAAGGTCATCACGATAAAGAGGGTCACAAACAAGGATTCGAGGAGTCCGGTGGACACGAGAAGAAAGAACACGAGGAAGGCGGTCATTACGGTGAACACCACGAGGGTGAGAAAAGTGAAAAGAAAGCGCAATTCGAGGAGGAGGGCAAGCATCAAAAAGGCCACAGTACCAAGGGTGAACATAATATATTCAAAAAGGACGAGTACGAGAAGAAACATGATTTTTATGACGAGCATCACGAGGGCGGGGATGAGGAGGAGGCCGGTGGTTATCACAAGGAACACGATGGTCACAGGGGCAGTCACTTCAAAAAGGATCATCACGACTCTGATCATCATGAGGTCAGATTTCGTAGTATAGTGATGGAAAAGTAAAAAAAAATAGGAAATAGTTTGACGAATCGTAAAAAATACGAATTGACTTGAGTTGTCTCTTAGAAATAGATTTTTTTCGTTCCTAGATACATGCATTGCAAAAAAACTTCAATACCGTTTTATAACTGTAAATAGATAGCGGGTTATGGTGAGTCGTGCTGCTCCCACGCTAAGGGCAAACGACGCTCATAGATACTCGCCCGGACACCCACTGCAAGTATCTGTGTGTGCCTGTCCGTAAGAGTTTTGAGTGTCGTGTGAGAATCGTTAAGACTGTCCGGTGTTCTAGTACTTTACTGCTCAGTAGATGGCATAGAAGTTAACAACGTTCGGGCAATGATTGACTTGATAGCTATCAATGGCTACGTTCAACTACGTTTAACTTATATTTGAATTTCGAACGTAGACGAAACCTGGTGACATGACAGAAAAAAATGGTCAACGAAACTGCTTTCTCGGCCATGTAAAGCTCCCGAATAAAATAATAATATTAATGAAATATTATATTAATTTTAATGTAATCCGGTTATTATTTACAAAGCTTCAAGTATTAAAATTCTAGTTTGCGCGTCTACAATCGAAATTTAAAGATAGGTTAAACGTGGTTAAACGAAGCAATTGGCAGTTGTCAAATCAATCATTGCACGAATGTTGCTAACTTCTATGCCATGTTAAGTAGGTAATATAAGAACGATATAACATATAATATTTTGTTATATTCTTACGTAATATATTTAATTTTATTCATAGGATGATCACGGCAAGAAAAAGAAGCATGAACAAGGTCATTATCACACCGATAAGAAGGGTCATAAAGACGGCCAAGGGCTCGAAGGTCACCACAAGCACGCTGAAACGTATGCAACGAAGGATGGCGCGGATGCCGGTAAAAAGTGGTCTTTCAAGAGGGGCAAACGCTGAAGATCCTTATTTCCAAGTGCCATCCACTATTGTTTTCTTTTTAAGTGCAATATCTAAATGATCGTTTAAGAGCATTAAACGTATATATAACATCGTTTATACGAATATCTATTGTAACAAAGTGAATAATAGCACTAATGAAAATAATTCAGAATTAGTATGGATAACGGTTTGGTGTGGCTCAGTGGTTAGGGTAGTCGACCGGCAATCGAAAGGGCTCGAGGCTTGGCGGGGAATTACGAACGCCCCGATTTTTTTGTCGCATTGTCTGAATTATTTTCGTTATAAATTGATGCCCAAGACATTCTGAGATCCGACGAAGCTAGTCTGGAGAGTACGGTTCCTCTACTTTCCCTCAGGCAAGGCCAGCCTGTAGTATTCCCACCTGAATACTACAGGCTGAATACTAGAGTACAGAGCATAGAGAGTTCGAGTGCAAATCATTCGAAGCCGTAATCAACTCTAGCAGGAGGTGTTGTAACCGAGCGAAAAATAGTACTAATGGGGACAATTCGGAATTAGTGTGGATCGCTGCCCGGCGCAGCTCAGTGGTCAGAGCAGTCGACCGGCAATCGGAAGATCCCGGGTTCGAATCCCCGCTCAGTATGCCCCGCATTTTTGTCGGATCGTCTGAATTATTGTCGTTATATTATATATATAAATGACACCGCGAATGAAAAACCGGAATTTCATCATTCAGGATGTGGACGTCGTCGATGACGAGACGTAGGGAAACAATTCCATCGAATCCATGAACAATAGGAAATGCGGTTATCGGGCACGGGACGGTGAAACGAGATTTCAGTTATGTCGGAGAGGTGATCGACCACACCGATGCTTAAGTAAGTTGATGTTAACCCGCAAACAACTCGAGTGTGAAAATAGCCCGGCCATTGGTGATTTATCGGACCGTCATATCCCGTCTCATACACCGCAATACACTTAACAAGTATCTCCGTTTCTCGGTGAAAAGTGAAAACGTAGCGTTAAATTGGTCACACTCCGGTGACACTTGAATCGGCATCGGTAACTCTCGGTAATGCAATACCGATCGAATTTCCATTGGTTTGGGCTAAGGTGAAAAAAATCAAGATACGCTTTGTCAAATTTAATCAACAAGAAGAAAATTAAAGCCGCAGAAAAAAAAACAATTAGAGTAATTATCATCCTTCAAAGCAACGGTTGCCGTAGTCACGGAGGTGGTGATTGCTCAAAAACATTGTTCAAAAACTTACAACTTTGAGGATTCTCTCCCTTTTGTCGATGGGTTCAAAATTTATGACATTTTGAAATTTTTTGAAATATTTTGTTCTTCCCTTGAATATTGTAATTTGTTAGATTTCTGGCTGAAATTTGCTCCACAAATGTACTGTTATTGAAGAATGTTTGAGATCAACTTTGGCGTAAATCTATCAAGGAGTTAAAAGTTTATGGCATTTTTAATTTTTGTAACATTTTGTTTATTACTACTTTTCCAGACGGCGAATTAAATTTATTTAAATATTTCGCGATATCTTGCAGCCTGCTTCACCGAGGGGTGGTGCAACGTCAGACGTTTGTGAACTACACGGGAGTTGGTGCGTTTAAAAGGAGTTGATGCGTTGTGGTAAACTTTCGTTAAATAGAAAACTTACCGCAATGTTAAGAAAAATGATCTGCTTTGTTTGCTGAAGAAAATTGAGTTGAATAATAATCCTCCGGTACTTATAGCCGCAGTCGCGTAGAGTATTAGAAAAATGGTGTTTAGGTCATCTATAGATTTTATGAGGTTGAAGTACGGAACGTTCGGTGACCAAAAGTTTGGGACCACTTTTATCTTTATAAGACCGACTTTTCACACATGCAGGTCACATATAGGAAGTGAAGAAAAACCCAACATCTTGGAGGGGAACCGGTGCAAAACATCGTAAGGACCCACAAACCGCGAATCGTAAAGCGAAAAAAAAAAAAAATTTCTTGCGAGCGAAGCTTCGGACTATTTTTTTCTTCACAGGATATATTCTTGAGGTCCTACTGAAAATATAAAAAAATATAAACCCTGAAGTTTCGGAAGGGAACGAAACCGAACGACGCTTAGAATGCTGCTCAAGCGTTCATCGGTTGCAATATAAAAATAATTTCTCGCAAATGAAGCTTCGTATCACTTTCCCTTCACAGGGTATATTCTTGAGGGGCTACAGAGGATATATAAAAATATCAACTCTAAACTTTCAGAGGGGAAGTAGACTGAACGACGCTTAGAACGCTGCTCCAGTGTGCATCGGTAGCAAAATAAAAATAATTTTATGCGAATGAAGCTTCGCACCACTTTTCTCATGATACCTTTCTGTGGGGCCTCAAATATACCCTGTGAAGAGAAACGTGGTTCGAAGCTTCCTTCGCGAGAAATTATTTTTTATTTGCTACCGATGCGCACTTCAACATCATTCTAGGTGTCGTTCAGGCTAGTTCCCCTCCGAAAGTTTACGGTTTATATTTTTATATATCTTCTCAAGACCTCAAGAATATATTCTGTGATGAGAAAAGTGGTCCGGAGCTTCCTTCGCAAAAAAATGATTTTTTGTTGCTTCACGATTCGCGGTTCGTGGGTTCTTTTGGTGTTTCATACTCGTTCCCCTCCAAGATGTTGGGTTTTTCTTTACTTCCCATATACCTACATGTGTGAGAATTCGATCTCATAAAGATAAAAGTGGTCCCAAACTTTTGGTCACCGAACGTTCCGTACTTCAACCACAAAATATTTGTATGAGTGATACATGCTCCGAGACGTGCATAATAACGATAGATCAGCCATGTGAAATCTGACGGAGTCGTGGTCGCAACGTTCCTCGCGTTCTCGGAAGTTGTACGGTTTGCACGCGTCTGTATTCCATTACTTTAAGACTCTCAAATGTCTTATCCTCCTATCTGCTGTGCTTAGGGGAGAACGGGGTAAAATGGATCATCTTTACACGGAAAAAATGCATTGCCATTATTCCAACTCTCGTTCATTTCATGCAATTGGATATGAGATTGAAAAAGTAAAACATAATCTTACAAAATTTTGCATTATATTTGTTACGGTATTCATAATAACATAGTAGTTTTTTGAAAATTATATTTCGCAAAATTTTGCAATACCTTACAGTTTCAATCTCATGTGAAATTCGTACAAAAATATAATAGAGTTAAAATAACAACAACATTTTTTCTCAATATGTAATAACATTTCTTTTAGTGTACCAATTTTTCGTACACAAAAACATAAACACATAACATAAAACAAAAATAATAAAAGTTTAAACTCGCATAAAAGACACTAATCCGTTTAGCCCCACTCGATCTCAAATGCAACATATACAGTTATTTTTTTTTTTCTAAGTATATAAAAATAATAAAATTGTAAGCTTTCAATAATTATTTACGCTTGTCATACAAATTTATAATTTATCATCCTTTTTTTATATGGCCCTACAATTGTGCTTATGATTCATCGTATTGTACGTATAATTGATTGGCGACAACATAGTCGGGCGTTTCATGTAATTTTGCCACACAATATTTGGTCCAGTTCCTAATTTATTGATGTTACGCATATAACTTTGTACAGAACGTCGAAGTTTATGGAATT
The DNA here is from genome assembly GCA_030522725.1 of Ichneumoninae sp. B BG-2022a. Classification (NCBI taxonomy): domain Eukaryota; kingdom Metazoa; phylum Arthropoda; class Insecta; order Hymenoptera; family Ichneumonidae; species Ichneumoninae sp. B BG-2022a. The sequence goes on along the minus strand of JAPYZD010002180.1, from coordinate 19,436 downwards.
AATAAAAAAAACACGAGGTCGCAAACAAGGTGCTTGCGTAACTAGTACGGCGGCGTCCGGTTAGCTGATAATTGAATTGAATTGTATTAGGAAAGTGTAGGGATGTTTGCGAGGATCAAATTGGATGGAATGCCGATTGTGTATATAGGACCGTCTAAGTCTTACAACCCGGTAAATCCAAATTCGTTAATCCTGCTTGCAAGTGTTTTCGCATTTAAAAAACGTAAATATGCATCGTCTAAAAGTGGCTGAGCTATAATTTCGTAAAAGTTTTTCACCTACATAAAAAAATTCTATTCCATTCTAATAAACATTTGTCGATCGATGAATATTAATTTGTAAATAGAATACAACTTATGTATATAGGACTAAAATATATATAGAATGTAAATTCGTTCAAACGGCTTGTAAATATAGCCATGTTAACGACATTGATAAAGTGTATTAAATATGCATTGAAAATAAACATACAATTTTACAAATGTCGTTCAATCCCCTATTAATTGTATTAAAAAAAAGAAAAATTTCATTGTAACAAAAACTCGTTGGCCGATGTATATTTTTGCGATAATTTTACGATTTCTTCTAGTGAAATCCTGTCGATAAGTAATACCCATTGTGTAATTTTAGAGAGAAAGGAGGAAACCCGTAGTTGATGGACGAATACAGCGATCCAGTGAACCCGCCAAAGTCCCCACTGCATCACACAGACGAAACGAGAAAATCACACCACGACGGCCACAAAATTGTCGTATCATTTCGAACCGACTAGTTTCTTATTTCTACATCCAATAGCCGTGGATATAATTAACATCACGATCGGCGTTACTGGCTCAGTCTTGTGTCGACTATCCGCGAACGATGATGGGCGATTGGAGAGAAGTTGCAGCCCTATTGCTGCTGGTTCACTTGGTAATAACACTCGACTTAACTGTTGATTGACAATACAAAAATACGATATGAATTAGAAGTGATAATTTTTTGGATGAAATTAAGTTGCTTCTAGTGTCAGTGTCCGATATGTGTAAACATTTATTTACCTTTTACGACATTGCAGATGACGCTGTCGGAAGGTCTCAATGTCGATGGAAACGGTGCAGTCAATGAAATTCTCTCGAAAAATGTATCCATCATTTCAATGGGCGGTAAATCCATTGAAATGGTGCCATTAAATCCAGCATATAATAATAATAACGATAAAGGTAATGATTCTATGGTTCTGGAAGCTGCCATGAAAGAAAATGTAAAAATACTTGAAACCGAGTTAGAGGAAGCTATCGAGAGTGCTGCGATTTCCGGTCAAGTGATACTGTTATCGCCGCCAGCTGACAGGACAAATTTGCCGAAGCCTCCTCTGATTATAATCGAAAATTCTGCTGATATTTCGCAGTCTGCGATCATGAATAAGTTGATCAACCAAACGGTCGAAGAACCGATTCCAAAATTAGATCAGGAACTCGCCCAGTCTCAAAATCATGAGAACTACAAGCACGACCAATACTCGGAGAATCTCGAAGATCTCTATCGAGCTATCGCTGAGTACGAGCCGCAGAGAATCGACGCGAGGAGAATCGAGGGAAAAAATCCGCAAGTTTCGAGTGGTAAGAATTTTTTATATCGATTTTATAACAATGATTTTTCGGTATTTAATCATTTTACATGTATTTATTTAATGTACTTTTACAGTTTTGACTTAATTGTACAAGAAGGTATTCAAAAAATATGAGATTTTAGTGTCAGCGTAATTCAAATAATCCAAATCATCGAGTAACGTGTTTCTTAGTTGGCGTGCGGGTGTGCGTGCGTGCGTGTGATACGCGATGGATTTAGATCTTTTAAAATTACTCGAGCTCACGAACGGTTTGAGTTAGCGATTTGAAACTTAGGGCACAAGCAAAGTGGACACTTTGCCATGACCAGTAAAATTTTATTGAACATTTTACTGAAAGATTGTTAAGATCAAGATGTTTAATTTTATGAAGAAATTACTCGTGTGTGTGACTCCGACGCGAAAAGTTCAAACCGCGTCATTAAAAATGTTGTTAATTTCATGAAAAATTAGTGCTTTTTTAAGACGCAATTTTCCGAATTAAATATTTATCTATGAACAAAATAAGTGGTGAATTCGTGATCAGTGGAAAAATACATTAAGTATAATCCCGAAGCTACCACTAACGATGAAAACTAACGATAAGATGTTTATCGACGATTTTTATAGCCCATAGAGAAAAAAATATTCGTAAAAAAAAGTACAAAAAAAGGTTAATGAAAAGTTACATAAAAAAGGATGAAATAATTCATGTATGTAACAATAATTAATATTGTCGGTAAAGAATAATAATTAACAATAAAAAATAATAACATAATTAATTAATCGTAATTATATCAATTCATTGATGATCTTCGTCGGGAGACGATTTGCTATAGTACTGCGTCGTGAAGGAAGACGTCTCCCGACTGTAGCAAAGATTATGAATGAATTGATATAATTACGATTAATTAATTATGTTATTATTCTTTATTATTAATTATTACTATTATTGTTTAAGTTTTGAAGTATTTTTTTATTAGCTTTTTTTTTGTACTTTTCTTTACTAATATTTTTTTTTTTTTTTATAATAACGACTAATTTGCATTCGGGAGTTTTTAACAAAAATGTATTTTATATTTCTTTATTTTATGCTTTTTAAATTCTATCGTCTACACAATTCCCTAATATAATTTTCTAGGTGTTTGTCCTCTCCGATACGATTTTTAATGTCTCGATCCTTTCCGATGCAACATAAAAAATTGGAACGTTGGAATAAAATAAATTTCGATAAGAAAAAAATAATAATAAACTAGATTAAGTGCGTAATTTATGATCATTTTTTGCGTTAATGTGTTCGGTGATTATTGCAACAAATATTAATTTAGACACAGCATCGCATAAATTTTTTCACACGGTGATCACGGACTAAACACCGATAACATAAAAAAAACTCGAATAACAAATATCACGATTATAAATAAATAACAATTCCGGGCTTCTCCTGGGGCATTGGAAACTGGGCACTATCTCATCAGCAGCGTGAAGTATACGGTATCATTTGCAATTGTACGTAGCGGTGCGGATCGCCGACGTGATTTTTCGATGTTACCGCGAAATTTTAACCAGATTTCTCCAATTATTGTATATAAACTTGCGTTCATAGCTCCGCTCACAAATGTATAGTCACAAACATAGATTTCTTTGCATCCCAATGACATCGCGGAAAAACCGAGCTGCCTATTATGTTCTATGGCAAGAAAGACACAAGATGATGGATATGTCGGTGTTGAAAAATCTAGATAAAGAGGTATCATTAGGATTTCTTGAATACAAATCGAAAGTGCAAATTTAAAAAAAAGTTCAGATGCGCATAATTCCGTGTATTTTTTGCGCCGAACACAGATTCGACAATGTGAAGCGCGATGTTGGTGAATTTTTTTTTCTCTTGAACCTGAGTCGGCCTGCCGTTGTACATTATTCAAAAAATCTGTCTTTGTCACTTGAGGTAGTTCTGTCGCTTGGTCAAACACGGCGTTGACGTTGAAAAAAGTTGAAAATTGAAATGTTCATATCGCTATCTTATAATGTTCCTTTATTCGCAAAGCTTCCTCTATGGGGAGGCCAAAAATACAGAAAACGCTTTCTCATAGAAGAAGCTTTGCGAATAAAGGAAAATGATTATATAATAAAGGAAAATTCAAATTTTCATATTTTCAGCTATCATCTTCAAACTGCACACGGATGTGATATATCAATCCCGTAGTACTTTTGGTATTGAATTTGGCTGGAATCTATTCGAGTAGTTAGAATTTACGAGGTTCTCAGTTTTTTTTTGTTTTTTTTATTTATTTTTTTTTTTATAAATCATCGATTTATCAATGTGTGATTTGATAAATCACGCTTTAATTCGAGTAAGTTATCGCGTTCAAATTTGGCAATTGAATAGGCTAATACTGAACAATGTTTTTGAATAACTCTTTACTCATATGATTTTTTCCACTCCCGATTTTGTAGTCTCGCCGGTCTTCACTCTCGGAAAACTTTATTAGGGTATCTGCCTATCACTGTTTATCATTATTCGTTACATTTATTTTCATGCATACTCGTTGTTATGTAGCACACAATACAAATACATCGAACACAAATACAAATAAAAATATAAATTTCAGAACAGGCTTATTTCGATGGACGAACAATGGCGATTCGTCCAACCGCTGGGGAGACCCATTACGTCGTGCCGAAACGAAAAGAATATCCGAAGAATTTGCATAGAATCAGCGACGTGTACAGATCGACTACGACAAAGCCCGACCTCAAGGTATCGTCCACAGGTCAGGTGAATCTGGCTGCAGGGCTTCCGAAATCGGATATATTCGAGATCGGACGGAAAGACGTAAAAGCCGAGAGAAGACAATTTTCGTCGCCTTCCACATTTTATCGCAAACCTGCCGCTGTCCCCGCGAAGATCAATTCGGTAGCACCGACTTCCGGTACTGCTCGAGCAAACAGACGCGTCGACGATAACGTACTACCCCGATACGTGGAATCCTCGAACCGCGAAACACAACCTTTGACATATGAGCAGCTTGGTTTTTTGACGAGATACAATTTGCCATCCTTGGTTACGGGAAAATTTGCGAGTTCGAGGTCTTATTCGGTTCCATCGGGGAACTCGCGTACGAGAAGTGCCGAAGAGTCTCGCGAAGGAGAGAACCAAAACGATGAGAGGGTTAGCTCCGAGACGAAGAATCCAAGAAGATCGAGGATACTGGTTTCTGTCCCTGGTTCATACGAAGTAAACGACAGGAAAAACACAAATGGTAAACATGTCGTTGATCATCCTGACGGTGGACGAGCTTTTAACACAATAACGCCTTCGGTTTATGATTCATACGTGGAAGTCCAGGAAGAAACAGCTGCAAATAATCATCGAGTAGACAACACGGCTTATCAACGCAGCGAAAATCAACCACTACCTTCAACGGTCCCTGTTTATGATGCCTACGAAATATCTCCAAGGCCAAAGCCGGCGAGGCTCTCGCCAACAGCATCAACAACTCCTTCTCACGATTTTTACGATGATTACAAAGAATCTTCAAGTTCGAAGTCAGCAAAAGATTCATCGGTCGAAGTTTACGAGGATTACAAAGAATCGGTGGAAAATTCGAAGATAGCGCGAAATTTGCTATCAACTCCTCGCGAAGATTACCAAGAATCTGAAAACTCGAAGATATCAAGAACCTCGCCAGTAGCTTCTTACGAAGATTACAGGGTAACCGAAAATACGAAAGGCGTTAGAAATTCCCCGGTTGTTTCTCCAACGCCTGTTTATGACTTTTACGAGGATTACGAAGAGTCCGATGGTGGAAGGCCACTTCCACAGCTGCACAAATTAATTATCAATGATCCGGAACCACCTCAAAGAGTGAAAATAAATTCTTATCCGGTTACGATTCAATCGAAACCAGTTCAGCAACCAACTCCAATTAACTTGTTGAATAATCCGATTTACCAGCTTCACGGTTTGAAAAGTACGTCACTTCCAGTCAACGGCGTTAACAACACGTACGTAAATTATTCCGCGAGGAACCCTTTGTTTGTGGCTCCTCTCGAAAAACAGAACAATCAAGCACCCAGAGAAACGGTGATCAATCAGCGAGTTACTTATACTACCCCTGTTTACGATTCTCGCGAGGATATCTTACAAGCGAACAGTCCCGCAGTCTCACTTTCAAGAATACCCAATCAAAATTTCGTGGAAAATCGCGTTGCCACCCCGATTTATAATGGTAACAATGAAAGAATAAAAAACGAATCGATAACTCCGAACAAGAAATATTCTGAGAAACTTTATCGCGAGCGAGAAAGTAAGCGGAACGCCGTAAGTCCGGTAAATACAATCCTCACTTTACCTTCGCAAGCGTTCTCTCAGCGTCGGCGGGATCTGAATCGCGCCAACAGAGTTTCTCCTCTCGATCATGTCGAGAATTCCGAGAGCGAAGACTACGAGGAATCGATCGATCGAGGAGTCTATAGTTCTGATACAGGAACTGATTATAGAAATCTGAGACATTCGAAGGCTCCGCGATACCAAGAAAGTCATAATCAGGTGACCAGTACCGCGGCATCTCCCACATACGATTTGTACGAGAATGGCGATCGAGGTATTGTCTCGTCGACGTCAAATCGAGCTAAATTAATCGAGCCGAACTCGGTTGATTACGGAAATAGAATCAGATCGAGGGTAGTCGAGGAACGGCAACAGGATAGGATTGTCGCGCCGTCGAGTACTCACGCTTTCGCGACGACACCCAGTAGACGAGGGACCGGAAGGACTGCCTCGCCGTTGAACGACGATGAACCTACGCTCGCTATGAAACATGTGGGTGAAGTGCCAGATAAGACCGTGAACCAAGCGGGCGTTGGTGATAGCTCCGATTACGAAGACGAGGTACCAGCTAGTTCGGGACACGAGGAGCAGCATGAGAATTATAAGACTCATGAGGAAGCAAAGAATGATGGCGGAGGCGAGTATAAACACGAGGAAGGAGGTGGAGAGAAAAACAAGGAAGATCATCACGTATCGCATGGTGAAAAAGGCGAGAAGGTAAGTCGATGTTGTGAATTTAGAGTTAATGCTTATTATTTTTTTTCACCATAGATAACTTTGTTACATTACAGTGGACGCCGACAGACGCCGACAGACGCCGACAGACGTTCATGAGCACTAACGGACAGAATAAAAAGACATAAAAAAATATAATACATGCGATATAACATACATGCAATATAATGCTATATACATGATATTATCTGCAAACAACTAATTATTGCTGTTCGATCGATATTAATATCCTTTGTTTATCATTTGCATACATCAAATGTGTTCCTTTATTTGTGTGTATATGTGCGAATTTGAACAATGAAGGGATACAAGGCTTGGCACGAGCACGATAAAGGAGAGAAGGGCCACCACGACAAAGAATCTCACGACAAGGAGTACGATGAAAAGAAAGGGGAAAAGAAGAAACACGAGGAGGAAAGTGACTACCACAAGGAGCACCATCACGAAGAAAAAGGTGACAAAGAAGCGGAGTTCGGTGAGAAGGGAGAACATCAGAAGGGCCACAGCACCAAGGGTCAGCACGTGGTGCACAAAAAGGTTTTTTTTTTTTTTAATTACTTTGACACATCCTAATAGTTCTACTTAATGATATATATATTCAATAGAACATTTTTACGTGAAAAAGCTGTTGGGTTTTTTAATATGCACATGCCGAAATGTGCTGCAGATTTTTTTCCAATTTGTTAACGCTCGATAGCATTGACTACAAAAAAAGTTGACGGATATGCGAAATATGCCCGCGTGAATTTTGTTCGAGGAGAACATTTATAGGATGTCTTTTTGGCGTTGAATGCCACGAATGAATCGTTCTTATCGTTTAATTAAGGACGAGTACGAGAAGAAAACTGAATTTTACGACGAGTCGCACGAGGAAGACGGCGAGGAAAAGGAAGGGGGCTACGGCGAGGAGCACGAATACGATAAGGGTGGCCACGAGAAGATCGGACACCACGACTCGGGACATCACGAGGACAAATACGGTAAAAAGGGCGAGCACGAGAAGGGTCATCATTATCACGAGCATGAGGGTCACAAGAATACTAACGGACACAATGAGCATCATCATCACGAGGAAAAGTATGGAAAGAAGGGCGGTCACGAGGAGGGTAATAAGTGGTCGCACGAGAAGGGTGACAATGGGAAAAAAAGCTCTTGATTCATTATTAAACCAGCCACGGATCTCGAGCGAGTCAGTTAAATGGCGGGGTATCGATAACAGTGTATATTGAATGGACCCATCCGCGATACTTTACGCACAATGTCCATCGTCCGGAAACACATTCCGAAAATAAAAAATGAAATCCTAAAAAAATAAAATAAAAAGAATGTATGATAACAGAAAAATCTTACGAGTCCCTTTTTTAGTATTCTGGACAACTTCTGCAATCTGCAAAGTTTTTCGAGTGGAAAACTTTTCATCTCTCCCTGTTCCTTCGCACTGTACTATAATATTTAACATTAATATAATATGCATATTATATAGTCTATATAATATCAATAAGGTAATCTATGATCTCGTGGCCGCCGCTCGATTTTGCGAGTCTATTGTTTTCCAAGCTGTCACCTATCAATGCCACCATAACAGTTTTTGATTATGTCAAATATTCCGCTCAACCTTGACGATTCTGAAGAAGTTACAATACACTGTTAAAAAAAGTGTATATTTAATGCATCGGGCTGGAAGTTTTATGGAAAAAATGACAAGTTACATTTAATGTACAATTGTGATGAAAAATTAATGAACTTTTACAGTAAGATTAAAGTGAATTATTAAAAGTACAGTATATGTATAGTAAGATAAAAATAAATTATTAAAAATAATGTACTTCCAAAGTTTTAATACACTGAACATGAATTTTTTTTACAGTTCGATCTCATTAATATGGAAATCTCCATTTTGCATATAAAATATTGGACATATACCCAAGTAGCCAACCGTAGGACAGGCAAAGAAGTGCAATTGCTTGCCGCCAAGCTTTGCTGTTCCGTTGCTATAAATATGCCCACATCGCATGGAATGTATGTTGTCAGAAACTTGTTAACAAATTGCCCAATTAATTACCAGCAATATTGCAACTGTAGTTGCTAGCACGAGATTCTAGCATATTGGTGGCAAAAATCCGACACTCTACGACCTCGACTTTATTCACAGCGGGAGGACCGGCTCCCGCTCACACTCACCAAAATCGAGACTGCGCATACGCCGCCCATACTAACTGTCAAGCATGGCAAATTGCTTACTGCGTCAATCGATATTCGCCCCGTGGTGGGGACAGTTAAGGAAACCGAGGGCGCAAAAATCGAGGTCCTAGTGTAACTGTTGCTATAAGGTATTTACTTATATTAACTAGATTATGATTTATGCTAGGAATTACAAAAATTCAAGTAATGGGCGTTATAACAGCGTTAGAATTCTAGGCTAACATGCGTGAGATCCCGGGCCCAATGTTACGTTGTTAGGTTCTTTTTTCTCGGAAATGCGTAATATACTATCTTAAATTAGTCAAACAAATTTTGCTAACCGCTGTAAAAAAAAAATGGTGATTTCCAAGGTGGTTCGGTCGATGGCCGAGCCTGCTAGGGATAAGAACAAAGGAGTAAAATAGTAACATTGCAATTGGCTTCGGCGGTCTCCCGAGTCAAGCAGCTTTGCTTGCGTCCAGTAGATGGATGGGTGACCGCTTAGCCCCACACCGGCTTGCACATCGAATTTTGAGCGGCGGGCCAGTTTTTCTGAGTTCTTGATGTTAAAACATCAAGAAATCAGAAAAATATTGGGCCGTCTGTACCGACACGGGTTTTCCGCAGCTCCCCCGTGTTCTCGGCAAATGCGGCACAGTGTAGCTAAGTCGGCTGCGGACGCATTGGAAGTTAGGTTAGCTTAGTGAAGTGCGGGTAGGGAGTGATAGGAGGGAAAGGGAGGGGTTACGTAAAAATCCGAGGAGGGTATACGATGGAACATACAAAAATAAAAAATAGTAACATTACAATATAGCATAATACAATAATGTAATGCTCAGGAAAAGGTTGACAAGCTTTCTTTTTCTTTTCCAATCCCAATTCTCCCCATCTTTCTATTTTTACAGCGTACAAAAAAGAATAAGCAGAACGTCTCTCGCGCCATGCAAGATACCAGCTGGCCATCGAACAACGAGCAGAAAAGAAAACAAAAACTTTAACGAGCGAGGATTTCACGTCGCGAAGTTGAGAAATTAATCGTCTGACGTTATAGCGGCCATGAATGATATAGCGGCCATAGCCGGCGTTAGGGCACATCAAGGGAGAACTTTTGTGCGTGTGCGAGTAAAAAAGTGAGAATGTCGTGTTACTGTCCCGCGGATATACTATACTATATAGAAGCGATAAACCTTTACATCGGCGACCTACGCCGGATAATTTGACACATGCTTGACACGTATATGATTTAACGGTTGGGATTTATATGCGTGACACTTGGCTGATATCGATACGATATCGTTGTATCGAGACGGCGATAGGTAGATAATTCCATTCATTACAGTCCGCCGAGATACGAAGAGCGCAACAATTCACCGTGAAGATTAATATGGGTCTTTCCCATGTCATCAATATATAGGCACCGCTTGTGTGCTTATGGACGCGATGACTATATTCGTGTGTAATCCCCTCCGTGAGAACTCGACTGTTGGAACGATTGCTGGTTTGATCGACCTATCATCCTATCATCCCGTATGCCAAACTGGGGAAGTGGGGGCAAAACGCAACTGTAGGGCAAATCGGACCAGTGTTCTCCATTCGATACGATGCTTTTTTATGACCCGCAGAAAACTGGTAAAAATTGTTCATTTTGCCCCTCTCTCGCTTACAACGCTTTTTCCACGTTTCAGCACGCATCGCCAATAATAAATGTTCATTTTGTCCACACATGTTCTTATAGGGTTTTCCTGAAACACCAACTGTAACATGAAAATCAAATGTTACATTCACACATTCGCGAATGATTTTTTTTTTCTGACAAAACCTCTCACTCTGAAAGCTCTCAACGCTGAAACTTTTTCCGGAGTTTCCGACGAATCTGATACAGGGAGTAACTGAAAATAAAATAAAGTGGGTCTCGGCGAACCACGTAGAAAATTCGACATCGCAAGGATTCATTTGATTCTATCAAAAGTTGTCTAAAACTCGATTCGCATCCGAGGGTGTAAATGATATATCTGCGAAAAGAGATGTAGACTAATATATAAACTCGAAGGGCGTGAGAAAATCTAATTCCAACTCTCTCTCTCTCTCTCCCTCCCTCCCTCCCTCCCTCCCTCTTTTGCCTCGGGGAAACTCGTGGACATGGAGACTTTGGAGCATCCTCGAAACTACGAAAGCCCCCAGAAGCTTATGGACACGGGTATAGAAAAGTTTTCCGTATGTCGCGTCCCTTATCGTTGGTGAGTATATATGGTATATGGAGACGAGGGATATGGAGTAGTGTAACATACACTCGGCGCGATTTCCACTTGGTCTGATTGGTCGTAAAACATGGAGGTGCTCGCCGTCATAATATGCCCTTTATGCAGAGCTTTATCCTCCTTTCTAGATTCGTTTTGAAGAGTAGAATAAAGTGAACCCGCTATGCAATTCAGGGATTTTTATCGATTGACACAAATATTATTATCTTAAAGAAGTAAAATTGATATAAAAAAAATTTTATTTTCATATCGCCTTCTCATAAAAGTTGGAAATTGAAATTGTCATATTGATTTCTCATGATGTTCCTTTATTCGCGAAGCTTCTACTATAAGAAAGCATTTTTGCATTTTTAGCTTCCTCATAGAGGAAGCTTCGCGAATAAAGGAACATCGTGAGAAAACGATATGACCATTTCAATCTCCAACTTTTATGAGGAAGCGCTATGAAAATTTAAATTTTCACCTTTTTTCAACGTCAACGACTTGTCGGACGTTTTAATTCAAAACGGCTGACCGCTTCAGGTTCAGCGCGTAAAAATACTACATCATCACGTTTCACTTTGTCGGATCTGCGCTTGGCGCGAAAAAATGTATCGAAGTATACACTCCTGAATTTTTTTTTTTTGCACTTTCAATTTTTTACTCAAGAAATCCAAGTGGTACCTCTTTATCTAGCTTGTTCGTCATAAGAATCGTCTTGTGTATGTCTTGCTATAGATCACGATAGGCACCAAGATATTTCCGCAATGCCATCAGAAAGCAAAGAAATCGCTGTTTAAAAATACCTAAAATCACTCATTTTTCCAAGTTTGGCTATAAAAATGACCGGTAAACTTTTTCGTTAGTTGTCGCTCCGGGACTGTAATGCCATGTATTTTTTTACGCTGATCACGATTTTGACACTTTTTATTCATAGATGAATATTTAATACGGAGAAATGTGTCTCGAAAAGTAACAAATTACATGAAATTTGAAAAATTCAAAATGACATAAAATTTAAACCGTTCAACCGATTTTCGTGAAATTTCAATTGGATCATCGGATGATCATATTCCATCTGTGTATTGACAAAACGTTGGAGTGGTTGAAGATTGAGAGATCTAATGGCGATTATTTTCTCTTACTGATAAAGGTTCTTCCGTGAGGAAGTCAAGTAATGTCAGGCAATCATCTTTTATAGAAGGTTTGCACACAAAAATATATTATATACAGTAAAATGGGTACCAACGTTACTTGTCCACAAACGGCCATAAATCTTTTCTAGTTAATTTTACAAACAAATTTAGTGCGCAAAGAATTTATAAATTCTTCCTGTAAAGTTGAAAAGAAAATAATTGTGGACATTTGTGAACAAAGAAGTTTTAGAAGCACAAATCTTTTTTTACTGTACATGGGAAACTATGTGAAAATTACGATTTTCGCCGTTTTTAGATAACGTATCGATGCCTTAATAATGCCATAAAGCCATATGACTGTGTACAGGCACATCCTATATATGCCTAGTATGTCCTCATAGTGTATGGCTATCGATATGAAATTTTTAAAAATGAAAATTGATACGGGACAAAATGCACCGCTGTAGCCAAGCGGTTTTTAGGAAAGTAGAGACATCAAAATCAAGGCTCAAAACGTCCCTTTTCAAAATGTCATTATAATCCGAAACGAATCCATTTTACCCTACTTATTCACTTTGACCCACGCTTCCCTACAAAATGCAGAGATACATTATTGTGGGTAATGCATCTCTGTACGTTGTTTTTCCTCATTTTTATTACAGTGTCATCTGCACGCATCACGACTGAGAAATTTAAGTGATATTTCGAGATCAACTAATTTCTACACTTTGTTCTTTACTGTCTTGACAAACCCTATCGGGTGAGAATAGGATTTTATAGAGAACATCAAGAGAGGGGAAGAAATGAAAATGCATATTTTTTCTATCATTTATAATCTTTTTTTTCGTTTACAAAGATAAGGTACCAAGCTTAGTATCTTTGCATATAATAATCAAAGACTTTTATAAAAGCATGGGAATCGTATTTTTTTTTTTGCAGCTACAATAATAAGTCTCTTCCATCGACATTCGGTATTTTACGCGAACCGTCAGTCCCTTGAATACGTAGAAGGTAATTTACTTTCTCCGATTCATTAGCTATTCTTCGATACATATATACTACTTTTAAGTGTCCAACGGCTTCCCCATTCGGCCTCGAGCTACGAAGGGATGGAAATCTCTTCGTAGAAACTCGAGAAACGAGGAGATTTTCTATTTCTTCGTGGAAGCTCTATGTCAGGTACGCACCTGCTTTCGAGATAAATGGACGGATAGGTACTGGCCTCTTCTTACTTTTTTTTTTTTTTTCTTACTCTGAGTACCGGCGTTTTACGAGAAGGCAAGTACTCGATGCACGTGCAGCGGTTGAGATTCATCATTGGTATTCGTGAGCACTTCCGGTTCCGAGTGGTTAGGGGAAAATGTCTCCGTCGTTTGACACGCCCTCGTATACCGGAGGATCGCGAAGACTTAACAGTGAAATGAAATGGGTGAAATAGGTGAATCTAAGATTAGCACGTGAATCAATGATGCATGTACCGGGCCAGATTCACAGCTTTTAACCCTAGATTCGGACAGGTAACCGCCGGGTTTTATTCTGCCGATGTTGTGAGAAACGGAGCTTGAATGCTGTCGTTCCATATTTATCTTTCTCTGTCTGTATTGAGACCCAAGCTATATCGACTGCTAATAGACAAAAGGGTATCCGCCGTGTTAAAGCATATGGGTTACGTCCTTTTGTTTGTTAACACTCGATATATGTCCATCCGACGATACGCAGTAGACGGATTTGTCAGATTTACTCAATGCCAGCAATGATTCCCGTAAAGTTAGGGATGTAACTGTGCCGATACTGGCGCGTTACCGACCAGTACAAGCCAAATCTCAGCATATTGACTGCATCGACCAGTACTGGTCTGGGATCATGGCCGAATAGGGTCACGGAACATTTTACTTTATTCACCCGATCGCCCGAAGCATTTGAGAGTCAAATATTTATGCAGGGTATCGACAGAAATCTTTTTTTTTTATGTTCGAACTCTTATGCATTGAAAAAGCACTGCTTTGGTGCAATAAGAATGTCCATCCAGGCCTGTATAAAACTGTAAAAATGATAACGCACTTCAGCTATAAAAAAAATAACTTCATCCCATCTTATTTATTTGAAGATATGAATGTTTCCCAAGTTATCAATAAATATGCCCATGTTGTTTTAGGGTCACGACCTATGACGTTCTTGGACATTGATACATAAATATCAATACATTTACGATAATAGTAAATAATAGTAATAGTAAAAATGTTCATGAAAATCGATCAAATGTAGTCATAAAAATATTATAGAGTTTCTGTAAGATAAATTTAATTATAAAGCTTATAGATGGTGTCGCATGTCTGCTCGCAATTTCCCATATAAGGTAACAGTGGTGAATATTGTCTGGCCTACATATTATTGACTCATTAACACATAAGTAATCCGGGTGGAACATAATCACCACTTTCATTGCAAAAAAGACGCTATTGGATGTAGTGTCACATGGTACCCAAAGGACCAAAGGGCAGGATGTGAAGTTTGCAATTGATAGCGATAAAAATTTCCGATAAATTGATTTTTTTATTAAGGAAATATGAAACGACTCAGTCGGTAACCAAAATCGGTAATGAATGCGATTCAGAGATCGTAGAATTTTCGGGAAAAAGAAAAGGATTAGCGGATGCACAATTTAATACCGCGTCCGACGATGCTTCTGTTTTATCCGAAACGTCAACCAATTTTAAATGGCATTGATTCGAAAATTGCATCTATCTCTCTCGCGCTCATATGTCACGTGATACATCTTTCACATCACCTTAACTACATAAATAAGGTTTTTGGTCAATGATCATGAACTCGTAAGATTCTTAGATGGGGGCGTATACACGTATTAGGTTGAATTATTTAAAATGTATCGAAGATAGAAGATTAACGAGCCGGAAAAAATGTCACAACGTAGTTGTATCCCACCTACTGAAATACGTTTCTAGCGATTACTTCAGTTGTCCCAACCAATGAATCGGTCGAACCAAGACATTAATTGATTAATTAATATTAACTGGCATGATTTATCGCATTATCTCCCACGTCGCATGGATATATAATGTATGTACGTCATTGATAATGCAAATATGTGATTTTTTTTCGTGTCGCGAACGTATTCCCGATGACTATACTGCACGACGTTATTTACGCCACTCGCCTGAGTTTTAAGAAACTTGGCGAACGATTGAAGCACCGTCAAGTACCCGGTTCTACAATCGTGATATTACGCTCAAATATAGGTATACCTCATCAACGTGTGCAAGAGGAGCAACAATTGATGCCACAATTAGCTTGCGAACGGCTCACCGGGATAAAACATTATCATACCCGTAGTATAATTGCAGGCAATGCCAATTTGGGTCTGGTTATATGAGTCTTATCCCAATAGGTACAGAATAAGGGTACGGAGAGTCTTTGTTTCAATAACATATCCTAATTCCTCGGTGCTTCAGGAAAGTGAAAATCGGAACAAGGAAAATAGTGCAAGAGCGACCGAGAGAAGAGTTTGCCGAGAAATATGGCGAAAGGTCAGAGGGAAAGAGAGATAAACGCACCGACGAAGCCGAGAGGAAAATGATTAAATTTGTGTATGTCTATGCGGCCAATTGTTCGAGGGGAAGGTACTATGTGGGGGTTGTACGTGCGGTGGCTAATTAAATCGGTGAAACGAGACGCGTGGGTTCGATGGAAAAAAAAGGTTAAAATTTATCCTGCTTCGAGATTATCTTCCTACCTAAAAATATTAATGTTAGGATAATAACTCATTGCGCCGGTTTGATGGTAGCACTTTATTAAATCATGATTTAAAAAAAAATCTAAGCTCGGTGAACGACGATAAAAATTAATATCATCATTCATTCAATTTGATCAATAACATGTTTTTGGCTCTTCCATAAACAAACAAAGTAAACAATTTTTTTCTGTATTCAATAAATGTTAATATAAACAAAATAATCAATATTTTCGAATTTTGCAAATAGTCATTACGCGTCAAAATCGATCACATCAGCAGTACTCGCGGGATTGATGGAACAGGTTGAAAAAAAAACGTCGAATGGTATTATTGTTGCTTTATTCGAGTTGTAACTGTTTCTTGCGCGAGGTCGAAGGTGAGAGGTTGTTCATGAGGAATTTTAGCCGCGTCGTAAAATAGTATATTGCAATACGAGTTCGTAAAAGCGGACTTTCGGCGATGGTTGGGAAGTGGCTGCACGAGCCGGATCGAGCACTACAACGGCACGAGGGGAAGTCGAGTGCTGTTGTAGCGCGAGAGAAGGCGACTGCGGCCACTTCACAACCGCCGTCGGGAGTCCGCTTTTACGTAGAAAGTATCGCATACTATTTTATGTAACGAATGCAGGAACTGCATTCGTTACCGTGCCTCCGTGCCTGCTGATTATGACGCTGCGAGCAGCGTGCAATAATTTCCAGAAATCGCGCGGCAAAAGAGCTTAACCCAAAGTAGCGCTTTTCATGCATGCGTTACATAAATATGAATAATTATTTCTTTAGGAAATTACCAATGTTTAGCGGAACATTAGACCAAAACCGCTATCGGATTCGTGTTTAGGGCGAAAAAATACATCGAATTATACAGTTCAGATCGCTTTTCAGGATCTTTAAATTTGACGCAAAAGTTGCAAGGTCTCTTGGCCGTTACGAGGGGCATACTATGCTTTTTTATAACGGTTTTCATAGTTGTATAACGTGGTTCATTCTTATTATAAGTAAATAAAGAAATAAATAAACAAATAGAAATAATTGTTTTCACGTGCCCGACATTTTTCGGAACCAAAATTTTGAAGAACACAGCTTTTCAATTTTTCATTCCTAAATAAAAAGATTTCATTATGAAATAATATTTGAGAAATTTTGCTTCCACGTAGAGGACGGGTACTCGGATAAAACGCATAAAGCAGTAATGCTCACGCGCGGAATAGTCCGTAAAGGCAAGTTGTTGTTGTTGCACGCGCACGAAAAGTCCCGCTATGCGTGCCTGTGAAGTGTGGCGAAAGTGGCACTTTCTAGCATAGGATGCGCGAAAAATGCTGTAGATACTAATTTTACACGCTAATTTGTTTTCCGCACACTTATCTGGCACTTCAGTTATTTTTCTGGATGCAATTTACAGGCACGAAAAGCAAGAATATTCGTGCACTTGTCACAAAAAGTAGTATGCGATACTTATATGAAAAAGCTGTCTCCGCACGGCGATTGGGAAGTAGGCAGCAGTCGCCTCCTCTCGAGCTACAAACGTCACACGGCTTCGCCGCGTGCCGTTGTCGCCCTCGATCCGGCTCGTGCAGCCAACTTTGTCGAAAGACCGCTTTTGCGTACTAGTATCGCAAAGTACTATTTCCGCGCTAGTGCGGGAAAAAATACCATATTACGTTTGTACGCATGCGCAGTATTTTTTCCGCACGCGATGCGAAAAAGTGCCTTTCTGCGCACACTTCACAGGAACGAAAAGTGGGATTTTACGTGCATGTGTTAAGAAAAAGTTGTTGATAAACTTTTTTCGTTAGTCGTCACTCTCGGACTATATGTAATGTATTTTTCCACGCTGATCACGAATCTACCATTTATTTTATTCATAAATAAATATTTATTGAGGGAAAGTGCATTCAAAGTACAGTACTAATTTTTCAAGAAATTCGAAAACTTCAAAATCGCATACAATGCAACGGTTCGATCATTTCTCAGTACGTGCTAGAGCGCGTACTGACATTTTTGAAGAAATAAAAAATGGCGTACACAAAGACAACTGAACATTTTTTGATACAATTTTTTTGCCACAACAAAGCTTACTCTATGAGGAAGCAAAAACGTGAAAATTAATATTTTTATATAATTTTTTTTTTTATTCATAAAGCTTCCTCTTTGCGCAAGCCAAAAAGTTGTATGCTTTCTCATAGAAGAAAGGATACAATAAAAGGAAATTATGACGAAGCGATATGAAAATTTACATTCTCAGCTTTTTGGATTAAAATTGATGCTAAGGAAAAGTTCTTTCATCAACCTGGTAGACATCGCACATTGAGCGTTAATATAATAATAACGCACGCCTTTGCTCATGGAATAATACCATTTATCTTCATTTCATATGGAAATTAAAAGAAGAACATATTGATGGTCGATCGGCGCCAATAAAAATATTATCGATAATACATTCCTCATTCTTCCATGAAAGAGCAAAGTAATGTAATGTCTGCTAGCAGTCATCGTGCGTTAAAATCGTTTATATCAGCGTACGGTATAAATGATTGGTTGGTAATATTAACAAAAATTTCCCCGCGATTTAATACGATGGCTTTTGTATAAATTACGAGTTCGAATCACGGTGATAAAGTCACATATGACCAGGTCGATGAATGTTTTCAAAAGGCACGCGCTACATGAAGCACGGTAAATGAAACAGGGGCTGCACGATACGTGTATCAAATCTATTGACAAGCCATCAAAGGTGCAAAATGGAAATACGAAAGGGATGGGGTCGAGCGCTGAGGTGAGCGCTTTGTGGAATCGAGACGATACATCGCAAACGGCTCCCAGGTGGGGTTTGCCGATGCTGGCTAGGTTCTAACACAACACTGAATTCCAACGGTTGGCGTGTAACCTCGAGGCAATAATGACCAGTGAATTTTACCGACACCGAACCGATCTTCAAATCAGTACCAACGGTTCCACTTTTCCTGGCGGAGTCAGACACACCGATGTCATCTTCTCCAAAACATTTCGCAAGTTTTATAACCAATTTTTGTATAATTCGTAGTTGGTAAAGGTGATGCGGTATACCCTCCCGCCCACGAACCCTCTGAATAGCTGGTAAATCATGCTGTTTCGGGACCGCAGAGAGCTGAGGAAAACGAAAAATGTCTTTCCCTGCCCGTGTCGATTCCTTGGGAAAACATTATTTTCTCTTTTCTCAGCTGTTTGCAGTCTCAAAACGATATTCATTACAAATGTTTTTATCGACGGTGGTATTTCACATAACAAGAATATTTATTAATGTTCCGTTACAGGTATACCTCTTAGGGGTTTTTACCTTAGCTCCCCCCTAGCCTAACCGTGTACCTATTCTAAAACTTTCCCACCCGCACT
Organism: Ichneumoninae sp. B BG-2022a; assembly: GCA_030522725.1. Lineage (NCBI taxonomy): Eukaryota > Metazoa > Arthropoda > Insecta > Hymenoptera > Ichneumonidae > Ichneumoninae sp. B BG-2022a. The sequence goes on along the minus strand of JAPYZD010002180.1, from coordinate 107 downwards.
TTGCTAATCTACTCTAATTCCGTGCGTCCGCAGCCGACTTACTTCCCCCTAACTGTACCGCATTCGCCGAGGACACAGGGAAACTGCGGAAAACCCATGTCAGTACA
>JAPYZD010002179.1:0-16891 GCA_030522725.1 Ichneumoninae sp. B BG-2022a | reverse complement strand
TAGATAATGCAAAATTCGAAGGGACAAGCGAATCTATCGGTGAATCATCAAGGACGGTCGAGGCGCGAATATTCCGATTGGCAAACTCGTTGGCGTCGTGCCACAGGTTATTGAAGGATGGCCTGAACTAATTAACCCCGATGGCCCACGGCTGAGGTTCACACGAGACGACGGATGTCTTACGCGAGGACACAGCCTCGCGCGGTAGCGGCGACTGGTGAGCCCCCGGTCGTCTATATCAGAGGTCGCGGTTGCGGCCGGTCAATCAGTCCAATATTAATTCAACGTTAATTTATTACAATCTTGTCCTATTATTACCCTTCGGTAGGCGCGAGTCCAGGTAGCTCCGCCTTATACTGTCCTTAATTTCCCAATCGGAACTCGTCTCACGCCCAAATTAATTGACGCGACAAACTGGCACAGCGTACCGCACTGTGCGTTGGCGCAAGAATTTTTTTTTAATTTATCGGAACAGCTAACCTCTGGGAGATTCGTATCGATTCGAGTTTGCCTGACCACTATCATATCGCACTTGCGTTCTCGTAAAAGATCGACGTCACCGCGATAACGTCGGGAGTTCCAAGTGATTCGTGAAAATCGACAACTAAATAAATATTTATGTTCGGACAGTCGTCTGCCATTGTTGGAGGCCTCGATCGTATTTACGAACAGTCTTTTTCTTTTTATTATTATTTTTTTTCTTTTATACAGATAAATCGTCCGATACAGAGACGAAACGTACGAGTGTCCGCGTTAATCGTCGATCGACGATCGAGTTAACGATTAAGAATATGTCTTTATACCTTCACACCGTTCGTCGATCCTAGTGCACGTAGAAAGTTACGGAGACGCTCGGCGAGACGCAGAAAAAAAAGAAGAAGTGTTACCGAGTCTTCGTACAACCGCTGTAATATCTACCGTAGACTAATTGAATAATACGCTAGACTCGTTCGAGTACGGGCGAGAGACTCTTAGCACCAGCGAGGAACGTCCAGTAAGAAGCACTACAATATATATACGGTTTACCGTCTCCCCCTTGTTATATACCTATACGGTATTATACTATGTACCACTTATATATCGAGCCCACTCGTAATTATTTACGAATGGCGTTGTGTCTCACCGAGTCAAGTCAAACGGCACGATAGTTTACACGTATTATTCTCATTCTCCTTCCTCTCTAACCTTTCCTTCGGTGTTTCGTCGAAACGTTCGTGTTTTGTTTTGTTCTTTTTTTCCTCTCCTTTCTTTCCTTTTCGCCCCCTCTTTTTTTTCACCACTGAGCTCGTTCCCTCGTCCTTCGAAGTTTCGGCTAATGTTACCCGTTTTATAACTCTCACTCCTCGTCGATATTCGATGCGAATACAATCAACTACCGTAAAAGTTTACACCTCTTCTCATTTCTCCTTTCCTCTCTAACCTTTCCTCCGGCGTTTCGTCGAAACGCTCGTGTTTTCTTTTTTTCGTTATTTCGTTTATCGGCCCCCCTCTCTTTCTCACAACAGAGCCCGTTCCTTTGTCGTGCGAACTTTCGGCTACACGCGGTTTGTAACTCTCACTCCTCGTCGCTCTTCGATGGACTAGAATCGACTACCGTGAAACAAAAAGGTGTCCCGTAACGCACACCGTAAACCTTCCTTCGGCCGACTATCGTTGCGGCGAAAATAATAATACGCTCGGTCGTTAATAGGCAATGACTTAAAGAAAAATCACGTTTCACACACACCACAGACGGAAGACAGTGAGGTGTCCGGACAGAGGCTATCCTTTTTCCTTAGGAAGCCGGTGCGGGCAGTGCGCAAGCGCGACGATCGTTCCGTATCGTCCAGGCAGGAGGCTTCCACGCTCTCAGGAGGCATCAGCTGCCTGCTGGACGGACACTTTATGACTGCCGGCCGGTGGTCCGAGCCCCGCACCGACATAGTAAGCAGAAGCGTCGCGTGCTCGACGCTAAAATCAATATCAATCCATATTACCCCCGGCAGCTCTCCGTCGAAACGCCGTGGGCCGACGAGTGTCGTGCGGTTCGCACACTCCCTCGGACGACGTACCTACTCATCTTCTGCTCGTTCCTCCCAGCGATATACAATACGTGGGCAGGTCGGACGAGCGCTACGGCCATCCTCCGATGCACCTCTCCTCGGGCCCGTATGAGCGCATACTTTACGGATCACCGCCGCACCAACAACGAAACGGTATTGCTATTTAAATTAACGATTCATTGCTCCATATTAAATTCGCTCGGGCACTGGTGAGAAGCGCGCGCGGCGGACCTGGCGTTCTCGCACTGGACGACACTACTTAAGGAACCGCACACGATGAGCTCGAAACGTTTTAGTGTAACACCAGTCGATAACCCGAGACACTAAGGCAAAGCCACCAATGCTCGGACGGTTAAGAGCTTACACAGATTCCAGCGGTTATTAATTGATCGAGAACAGTTTTTTTTTATCGTGAAAATAACTGAAACCAATATCAAGCTTTTAGTTTCTGATTTCTGAGACACATCGATTAATCATGAAAAGGTTGATCCACAGATTCCAGCGGTTATTAATTGATCGAGAATAGTTTTTTTTTTTTTTGTTGGGAAAATAACTGAACCAATATCAAGCTTGTGGTTTCTGATTTCTGAGACACATCGATTAATCATGAAAAGGTTGATCCACAGATTCCAGCGGTTATCAATTGATCGAGAATAGTTTTTTTTTTTTGTTGGGAAAATAACTGAAACCAATATCAAGCTTGTGGTTTCTGATTTCTGAGACACATCGATTAATCACGAAAAGGTTAATACTTTTTCAATTACGGAAGGAAATAGGAGAGCCCGTATGTTCCAGTCTACGGAGGCGGTTTTTCGGCGGGTTCTTATATTCGCGACACTGTATGTGCCAATGTTTCGGACAATCATAGATCTCGAGAATTCTGATGTACGAACTCGACTAGTTTATATTGATAGGTTGGAGCGTTTCACACTAGTCAAGTGAGTGCTACATATTTAAATTCGTTTGTACAAACTTTTACGTATCTATTGATTATGGTGGATGGTTATTTGTAGTACAGCAGATGTTCTTAACTTACAAAAGGATTAATTGCAATGGATTTGCAAAAATATTAACTGGTGTGTGCTAATTTTTTAAAAGGTACATTTTCGTTCAGTTTTGTCAAAGAATAATCCATACTTTTTGCTGTATTTTTATGTATCACGGCTAGTTCTCTTCCTTGAAACATGCTCTACGAATTCACCGTCCAGATATTCGATAGTATTTTCCGTTTAAAAATGACAGCCTTTAGTTTATCCATTGTCGACATTCCTTAGTAAAACAAACAGCTGTCAGGCTTAAACGGAAAATCCTATCGAATGTTTAGATGGTCAATTCGCAGAGTATCTTTTAAGAACTAGAATGAACCGTAATACATTAAAATGGAGCGAAAATTGTAGATTATTCTTTAAAAAAACTGAACGATTATATACCTTTGCGAATGTTAGCAAAAACCAGTTAATATTTTTGCAAATCCATTGCAAGTAATGTTGTTAATCCATTGCCAATCCATTGCAATTAAATGTAGGTTAAAAACGCCTGCTGTAATACAAATAACCATCCCCATAATCAATAGATGTATAAAAGTTTGTATAAACGACTTTAAAAACGTAACACTTACTTGACCAGTGTGAAGCGCTCGAACTTCCGTAACTAAATGGATTTCTTTGACATTTATTAATTAAATCAAGGACAAAATTATAATTACGCGAAATTAAACTGAAGATAAGTGACGTCGAAATGACCGATTATTGGGTCGCGTATTTAGCTTCTATTAATTTTTGAACACTATACTGTCTTTTAATGAAATGCAACAAGATAAAACAATTTAGGCTTAAACCTTGTATAACTTTTTTCTGTGTATCAAATAATGTTTGTAGATGAGATTACGGGTATCAAAATGGAGTTTCTAATACGTAAATACGGAATAAATAAATACATAGGACATAGAAGTGCCCGACGACTGTGACGTGTCCGAGCATTGGCACTGCACCTTATCCGGACACTAATTAAGTCGTCGAACCTGCGAGTACGTCACGCCACGCGCCACTTTCAATGTTACGTAAAATTAAGTCTTTCTTTTAACATCGAACCTTTGCGGATATCCAATTTAATAAAAATTTCTTGTTCGCAAAGTTCCATGATATATAGTTATTTTTAATAGACGATTTTCGTTACGACTCGATCTCGAAACGTATGTTCGAGAAGAAAAATCGCGGACGTTTTTAGTCGAGAAATTGTATCGAATGTACAAATCGTGATTAATAATTTAATCGCTCTATATTAAATTCGCTCGGGCACTGGTGAGAAGCGCGAACGGCAGATCGGCTGACCGGGCGACTCGCACTGGACGACACTACTCGAGGAAGTGCACACGGTGAATTTTTAACGTTTTAGTGTGGCACCAGTCGATAACTCGAGACATTACAGGACGCCAATTAAGACGTCAAACCTGCGCGCATGTCACGCCACGCGATACCATTAATATTATGCAAAATTAAATTTTTTTTTTAACTTAGCGACTGTGGGCGCCGACTGTGTGTTGTTATGCGTTCTGGACAATGAATCGCGAAGCGTACGAGGTCAACAATAATGCGTTTAACAAAAATGTCCACAATATGTGTATAACTTTTTATTGGACGATTTTCGTTTCGACGAAGCGTATTTTCGAGAATACAAATTGCGGGCATTATTGGACAAGACATTTTGTCGAATATACAAACTTCTTTTTTACCGTGTGCGGGGGAAAAAGCGGGTTGATAAAGCGTGCTCTCGCATGCGGATCTGATCCACTAGAGCACGAATCTCTTAATGATCAATAAAATATGCCCTTTTAGAGAGGTTTTTGCGACCTGAAAGAAGACGTCTTTTAGATGTATCACTTTCTCTTAAACTTGTCCGATACATTTAATCGTTAAGAGCTTTTTTATTGAAAAATGAGAGGCTCTTGACGCAGAGCGCCATAAAGATTATAGTAAAAAATGTGATGATATTAAGATAATCAGAAAAAGGTTGAAAATTGAGATTTTCATATCGCTTCTCCATAAAAGTTTAAATTTCAAAATTTTATATCGGTTTGTCGTAATGTTCCTTTATTCGCGAAGGTTCTTCCGAGATAAACCATTTTCTATATTCTTGGCTTTCTTATCGAGAAAGCCAAAAATATAGAAACATTATGAGAATCGAAAGAAAAATTTCAAATTTTAACTTTTATGAAACAGCGATATGAAAATCTCATTTTTCAACTTTTATCTTATTTATTTATTTTCAATGCCTACGAAATAACATAATATGAAATTCAACAAAAAGAAATTCCTTAAGATCTCATTTTCAAGACATTCAGAAGAAGTCGAATATTTACGCAGCAGACGTCTTTCAGAGGGCTTTTAGATAACAAATTGCACAATTTTGCGATAACATATAAGTGACTGACATTTTTAGAACCGATTTATGACAACTTTATGTCATCTCAGTGCTGTTTGGGATTTGAGCTGTACGATTACAAGTAAATAAAAAAACGTTATTATTATTCATTCATTCAAGATCAAAGTTGCATGGAGAAAGTAATATAATTTGTATCCCGATCAATCAAGGGAGGGAGTCGTGCAACATCTCTGAAACTGAAATGAATTTCTGGAATGTCTTCAAGAAAACTATACATTCGATCCTTGTCAAGTTTTAAGGGTACGTTATTGCGTGTTCAAATGGAAGAAAAGAAAATTTCGCATGACAAACAAAACCTTATGTAATTGTTTGTCGAGCGCATCGTCGTTCGCATTGTCTGACGGCGGGCAATCCAACCCCTCTTGTATTCGTCTAAATACAAAAAAATTATTTATTTTTTTCATCCTTTCCATCAACGATTCTATACCCTTGGTCGTTAATAGTTCTGGTAGCTGAAGCGATTGGGAACATAATTAATAAAAAAAAAACAAAAATAAAAAATTATACACCCAATTATACCCAAAAAATTGGAAACCGATCGCCACTATGGTTTCTCCAGAAAATAAAAAAGTCCTAAAAATTGCTTTGTCTTTAGCAGAAAGTTACACGATTATCTCCTCCCTAGATTAATAATAAGTCAATAAAATTATCCTCATAATATACGGTGATAACGATACTCCGACGAGACCGACGGCGTGCAATCCAACCCCTGTTGTATTCGCCTGAATACAAAAACAATATTTATTTTTTCATCCTCCCCAACAACAATTCTGTACCTAATTATACCGAAAAAAAGAAAAAAAAATTGAAAAACGATTGCCACTATAGTTTCCCCAGAAATAAATATTCAAAAAAGACAAAATCGTTCCATCTCTTGCATAAACTTACACGACGATGTCCTCCCTATATTAATAATTTTAAAAAAAGTCTCATAATATACGGCGATAACGGTGCTCCGATGGTGTTTGTCGAGCAGATCGTCATTGACATAGTCCAACCCCTGTTATATTCGTCTGAGTACAAAAATAATATTTATTCTTTCATCCTCCCCAACAACAATTCTATACCTAATTATACCTAAAAAAAGAAAAAATAAATTGCAAAACCATCGCCACTATAGTGGCTCCAGAAATAAATATTCAAAAAAGACAAAAAAACGTTCCATCTCTTGCATACACTTACACAACTACCTCCCCCCTATATTAATAATTTAAAAAAGCCTCATAATATACGGCGATAACGGTGCTCCGATAGAAGCTTCATGCAGCTGCAGCGCACGGAAGCGCATGTAAATTTCCTCTCTCTCGTTTCTCTCCTCTCTCGAGACAGAGAGAGCGGCGATAATCGTTATATCTATACGGTGGATGGACAGCGAGAGGGGTGAAGAAGGAGGGTGTTAGGCAGGGTAAGCGCCGGCGTGAGACTACGATTTTATAAATACAATCGTGCCACACGACGCATGTTACTATAGATATGCCAGTGTCTCCTCTCGCGGCCCCTAGAGCGGAGCGACTCGGTTCTCCTCGGTGCGTCGGGGCCACCCCGTGTGTACCAAAAATAATCAGATCCCTCGTTCGTCGAAGCCCCGCGACGTCGAGGTAGAGCGGCCAACACCGGCGACGTGCGGTTAACGCCGCTGCGTTAGCAGCAGCACACGCGAGAGGTTCACGCGCGATAAGCCGACCGAGCGGCGAGTTCATAATCTCGAACGCCATGTCTCTACTGGCCGTTCGATCTTGAAGGGAAATATAAAAGGTCCGATACTCGACTCACGCACACACACACGTGGTTGTACGATATAGCAATACACAATCGAGGAGGCAAACAAAATTCTATATATCGCATATAGAAGAGGCGTGGCGCGTTTCCAAAGTTATGTTGCGCGAGCAACTTACCAAATGTATCGTCTTAATAATAGCCGGCGCTTGCCTCGCTCGGGATGCCCAAATGTGAGTGAAAATACCGTAGAAGTTTGTGCCGTTCGAACACTCTACTTGCAATCGAACACTTCGACAGTAGGCTCGAGGGTGATAAAATATTGAATTTTTTTATTCCTCTGTGTGTGGGTATGTTTTTCTTTTTCTTTCATCCTTGTAATATTCTTATTCGTCGTATCGACGTATGTTTCATGAAGTGTCGAACGATGGGCGGACAGCATCGGTACGGAGCTTCAGGAACTGGCGAACGCGGTGGCCCGACCTGACGAGCTGAAGGAGGTTAGTTCAATTTTTACTGATTAATAGTTATGCAAGGATTGTATTGGGGTTGTATTTAAGTGTTTGTATGTAAGCCGGATTCCAAAGTGGACTTTATACATTATTTTATAGTATTTGGGTTATTTTAATGAAAGAAGCGCACGGTCTACCGGCAACGTATAGAGACACGATATATTTTTAGTGTCAACAGATTTACATATAGTTTGGACTTGTCGGTATTTGAATCATGCGGAAATGCGTATGAGATGTATAGAGTGTTGTGAAAATATTATAGTATATAAAATTTGTAGCCATCATTATAGTGTCTGATGGCTAATGTTACCTGTAAAATATATATATATAATATTGAGCATTCTATCGTTGTACGTCCACTTTAGTATGTAGCGTCTGTATGAAGCTTTATCGAGGAAAGCAGGGTAAAACGGGTCGTTCTAACCATTTTTTTTTGGGACATAAAAACATAAGTCCTATATCGAATGAAGTAGTTTACAAAACACGGATTGGTTTTCTAAACTATACAATCTTAACGAGCTATTGAATAAAAATCTAAATCGTCGCATAGAAATGGAGCAATTAATCAATTTTGCTCGATTATCTGCAATGCATGGAGATTCTGTACGTCCAATTTCGCATGTCGAAATGTCCAAACGAGCTGTCGAACAAAAATATAGATAGTCTCATAGACACGGTGCAATTAATTACTTCCGCTCGATTATCCAGAATGCATGGCGATTCTGTAATTCCAATTTTGTATATTGGAATAGACGCTAATGGAATATAGACGCTATATATAGCGTCTATATGAAGCTGTATCGACGAACGCGGGGCAAAACGGACATTTCCACAATTTTTTTTTTTTTTGGGAAAAAATAAAAGTCTCATCTCAAATGAAGGACACGACTCCGTTTTGCCACAGTGTTCAATTTTGCCCAATTACCTCTATACTTTTTAATGTAATTCTTACATAATATCTAAACTTTCACCTGGAACCGTTTATGCGGAAAAATTGTATTTGCGTACGATGTGCAAGAATAAGTATTTCCCGATGCACGAATGCAAGCAACGACCTGACAAGAAATCCACATTCGCAGCGACGTCAATTATTAATGACATGTTAGCTTTACCGATAAACCGATTTTCATGGCATTGGAAACGGCGCATGAAATTTTGTTTCTTTCCTCGAAATAAAAAAAGGACGTCGAACTAGACGACGAGAGGATCGATTTTAGAATTTCCGGCGTAAACGCAGTTGACGCTTCGTTGAACTGGCGACAAAGACCACCTGACGTTCATTCGGAGCCGGAAATACCTTCGCGCTCACTGGCTCGCCTTCCAGCGGCCTTGAACGAGAAATTGTTTTCTTCGTCGCGAAACTCGATTATCGTCGTTGCGATGACTCTCTCAAACTGTGCTAGAGAGGCCCCGCGTTAATGAAGACGAAGAGGCAGAACCGTTGAGAACGGGATTGTCTTTAAATTTAACCAATGCTAGAAACATTGCTTTTTTCTGTTAACACTTTAACATAGTGGCCGCGGTCAGGGAAAACCGGGAAAAGTCAGGGAATTTCAAAATTGGTCAGGGAAAGTAAATTGTCGCCAAACCTTCTATAAATAAATTTTTATTTCATTTATTTGACGAATTTCTCCTTTTTCAGCTCAGCATACAAAATCTTTAAATACCTGAATAAAAATAGTAAACATAAAATATAAACATCAGGCTTTTCTGCCCAGTTTTGCCACCTTGTCCGATCCAAAAATGATTGGAAAATTTAGTTTTGCGCAAAAACCCTGTTTTGCCCCGTTGCCCCATTTTGCCCCGCTCTCCGCTACATTAACAGCCTATGGTTACCACGAGACTAGTCCTCCCTGCACTTCTCTTCTCTCTTTACTATAATCCAATTTATTCATATTTAAGCACTCCGGAATATGTCGCTCTTTTAAATAAAAAGTACATAAAAGGAAGCCTTGAATAAAAATTCCTAACATAAAAAGAACAGAATTAAACATACTAGAATTAGGCATTTTCATTTGCATGATTATTTTTTTTTATGGACGTTAGAAGTTCGGTCAGGGAAAATTTTTTATTGGTCAGTGAAAAGTCAGGGAAAAGTCAGAGAATTTTTTTCAGAGGAAAAAACGGCCACCATCATGTTTAAGTCCGTCGCCTTTTTCTAGTCGGATAACATAATATGCCTCAATTGCTCGTAACTTTTCTCGTCGCGAAACTCGATTGTCATCGTTGCGATTACAGAACCGTTGAGAACGAGAATGTCTTTACATTTCACCAATTCGATAAACATTGATTTTTTCCCGTTAACTCTTTAAGTCTGAAGTCTCCTGTCGAAAGACGTAATATTCCTCAATTGCTCGTAACTTTTCTCGTCGCGAAACGCGATTATCATTGTTGCGATGACTCTCTCAAATAGTGCTAGAGAGGCCTCGCGGCGTTGGAGATGAAGCAGCAAAATCGTTGAGAACGGAAATGGCTTTAAATTCAAACAATGCGATAAGCGTCGTTTTCTTTCTGTTAACTCTTTAAGGCTGAAGCCTCTTACCTGTCGAAAAAGAGGCACATTTACATCTCTACCACTCACAACTCTACCGGAAAACATCTCTCCCCAAACAGCTCTACCAACATTTCTACCAGAAAGTAAAAAACTTTACCAGAATCCAAATAAAATTCTACCGGAATGGAAATAAAACTCTACCAGAATGGAATTGAAACTCTACAGCAATTGAAATAAAATTCTAACCTTGTATTCCGGTAGAGTTTTATTTCAAATTCGGTAGAGTTTTATTTTTAATTCGGTAGAGTTTTATTTCAAATTCAGTAGAGTTTTATTTTTTATTCGGTAGAATTTTATTTTTTATTCGGTAGAGTTTTATTTTGATTTTGATGGAGATTTTGGTAGAGTTGTAATATGGTAGAAATGTTTTCTGGTAGAGTCGTGAGTGATAGAGATGTAAATGTGCCAAAAAATATAATATCCCTCAATTGCTCGTTGCTTTTCTCATTGCGAAAATGCTTCTCTCAAAAAATTTTAGAGAGGCTCTGCGGCTGTTTAAGGTGATGTAGTACCCACCGCCCACATGCCGCGCGCTCGGTTAGTAACAAAAACTGTACTGGAGAATGCCGTATTGAAACCGCAGACCGCAGAGGAAAAATAAAATTGTCTTTCCCTGGGGAATCGGCAGACGCAGGGAAAGACACCTTTCTTCTTCCTCGGCGTTCTGCGGTCTCAAAACGGTATTCAGTGCCGTTCTTGTTAGCTGTGGCGATATTTCACATCACCTTAAGACGAAGCGACAAGACCGTTGAGAACGGAAATGTCTGTAAATTCAACCAATGCGATAAACATTGCTTCTTTTTCTGTTAACTTTTCAAGTCTGAAGCCTCTTTCCTGTCGAAAAAGATATCTCTCAATTGCTCGTCGCTCAAAGTCTCAAATACTGAATACAAATATTGTGAAAAATATTAATAATAAAAAAACTAAATAACCTTGCTGACAACGGCCACAATACGAGGATAACCTATCTTGGAACACAGCATTAGCGGACCATCAATTTGACACTACTGCATAAACTACTTGAAACTAAAATAATAATAACGAACGAAATAATTATAATATAACTAACAATAACACTGCGTATATTTTTTTATTGTATTTTTGATATCTTTTTTTTATTTCCTGTATTGAGAAATACAGCAGCCAATGAAAAAGGGATCCTTCTATCTTGGTTTCTTCTCTTTGGCTCATCGATATGACACCGTAAATTATTAACTTGTTTGTCGGAATATTATTTAAATAAATAATTTTTTTGCATAATGATTCTTTGTGTAATGATCTATATTTGTGACCATAAAAATATTGATCAGTATAGAAAGAATCAATATGCCAAATTTTATTAAGTAATATATTATCGTTTCGTGTATCCAAATTATTCCATTTTTCGGACCGAAAATTATACTCGAAAAACTGTTTTTGATACATTTTTCGAATATATATGTGTATATCGTTGATGCATTAATTCGCAGAAATACAAAACGATGAACACCATAGTGGTGGACAAATCCGGTGAAGAGTTGATAAAGATAATAAGCGATAGCGTCGGCCGGATGCTGAGACGAAAAATGGACGCGGTTCGTTGCATACTTAAGGCCGCGGAGGCGGCGGCTGAGGAATACGAGCCGGAGGTCGGCGAGAACATCACTTACGTCTCCGGAAAGTATAGCAACTTCACGGGTTCGTCTGACGCACCGGAAATACCGGAAAATATGCAAGCAAACGCGAGCATTTACAGGTACCATAAACAATCTTTGACTTCCTGACGTAAAAATTCCGATCCCTGACCAAGCCGGGCTAAGTCGGTAAAGAAGTTGGAATTCATTTTTTTTAAGGGTACTAAAGTATTCCAGGAAAGACGAATTTCTCAACGTCCGCTTAACTGTTCTATAAATAGCCTAATATTTTGCTTTTAGCCAAGGATGTTGGAGATTCTTGAAAACAAAATCAATTATAGTTTTCGTTACTGACGGAGCCCGCATCACTTTGCCCGAATACTGTTAAAGAATATATAAACATTATGAGAAAGCCATATGAAAATTTCCATTTTCAACTTTTGTAAGGAAGCGATATGAAAATTTCAATTTTCATCTTTCATGAGGAAGCGATATGATAATTTCAATTTCCCAATTTTTTTTTTCAACGTCAACGTTATGTTTGATTTTTATGCAAAACGACTGGGCAATTCAGGTTCAGCCAAAAAATACGACGTCTTGCTTCACTTTGTCGGATGATTGGCGCAAAAAATACATGGACTTATGCACTCATGAATTATGCGCTCAAGCAATCTAGATGATACCTCTTTATCTAACTTTTTCAACCCTATAATATACATCATCTTGAATAATAACTTGTCGTGGAAATACGCAAAATATTAATTTTTACAATATTGGATATAAAAGTTTCTGAAAAAGTTTTTTCTGCAATTGTCGCCCAGATATTCCGGCAATCGGCGCTATAATCAGCCTATGTTTCCTACTGATCAAGAATCTGCCACTTATTTTACTTTTAACTCAACATTTGAACGCAAACTTGCGTCAGACGAAAATACGAATTTTTCGTAAAATTCAAAGAATTCAAAATCTGATAAAATTTAAAATTCGACCGATCCTCGCCAAATTCCAATCCTCCACGTTTTCATGAAAATTCCGACATTTTTTTTCATGAAAACATTTTTTGCTTCCTAATAGAAGAACCAAAATTAATAATTCATAATAAATTATGAATTATTATTTATTCATAATAAATTATTAATTATTATTTATTCATAATAAATTAATAATTCTTCATCGCAATTCTGAAATTTCCAGAGAAATGGACCTCATTCCCGACTCTCACTTCTACAACATACCGGTGAACACAAATCATTCCTCGGTCCACATACCGACGAACGTTTACGACCTGGGACCTTCCGTCGTCAAGGCGATAGACTGGTCCGAGGCCCTCGACGAGACGTTTCGCCAGAATTACAAGTCCGACCCGGCTCTCTCGTGGCAGTACTTCGGTTCGGTAACGGGTATGCTAAGGCAGTATCCGGCGATGCAGTGGAGAACGGACAAGGGTGCGGACGGTTCGCCGGTCGTCGATCAGTACGATTGTCGTACGCGAAGCTGGTTCATCGAGGCGGCCACGTGCAGCAAGGACATGGTCATACTCGTGGACGCGAGCGGCAGCATGGAAGGCATGGGCCGAACTATCGGTACGACAATTTATAGTCCTCATAAATTTTGCCACCGATTACTTTTCGCATCGTCACACCATATAATTGATAACGTGTCACCGATGACGAGCTTCGAACAGGCGAGCCAGTGTGTCACCGGCGCGCCGGCGCTCCGCTCTTTCGATCGGCCGACACGATCATGATTTCGCTCGATCGCTCGTCGGAAGGTTTCGACCGAGACGGGAGATACGCCGAGAGAACAGAAAAAATAAATACACGTTATCGTTTCGTGAGAGCTTGCAATTACAACCGACGATAGGGATCATCGCAATCGAACGATTTCCGCGAATATTCACGCTCGGGCGGTTCTCTTCAATAGGTCACGTTACGCTCTTGGCGCTAACACTAAAGCGGCAAAAAATTTCGTCTATCGTTTGATCTTGGCTTTTGTTATTTTTACCTTTTTTTATATTTTTTATTATTTTTTTTTAATCGGACTGTTTTGGTTTGTTTGTTTGTTTACTTTCGTAAAGCGATCGCAACGGTGGCAACGATTTTGGACACCCTGTCGAACAACGACTTCGTCACGATCCTCCAGTACAAGAACGAGACCGACGAGATTGTTCCGTGCTTCAAGGACAAACTCATTCAGGCGACACCGGAGAATGTGAAAATCTTTCAGAACATGACTTACAAAATTGATCCGTTGGAAGTGGCCAATCTGACCGACGCTTTCACGAGGGCGTTTACACTGCTCAAGACTTACAGCGATGCACGTGGCTGCGGTGCCAACACTCCGTGCAATCAGCTCATCATGCTCGTCACCGATGGCGTTGCCACCAACGTCTCCGAGGTTCTATCATGTTTTTACTACGAATTCAACACGATACGTCGCGAAGCTTGCCGTTCGACTAATACTATCAACTGCGCGAACTGGGCGCTGTGAGCCAGTTAGCGACATGTGTAGCCGTTCGCTTGTGGTAGTCGTTGCGAATAGTGTTCACTTCGCATAAGATTCAGTGAAATGAGAGGGAATTGCAGACACTTCTGAATGGTATTAATTCTGAAAAATCAAGCACATTGAAGGTGCTGAAAAAAATAATTTTGCATAATAATAATTCCAAAATGTTATTAACATATTGATTACAAATAAACATGTTCAACAAATGTCCTGGAAGCTTAACTTTTTTAATGAAAACGATTCGTTCACGTTTCTAAATAGGTATGTATTTTTTCAGATTTTTACATTCACTTTGTTTTTTTTTTTTATATGGGAAAAATGTGTACTCACAAAATTCAAAGTGAATTTAAGAATCTGAAAAAATTCACGCTTATTCAGAAAAGCGAACGAATCATAAAAAAGTTAGGGTTCCGGGAGATCTGTTGAACATTTTTATTTTTCATCAATTAGTTAATAACATTTTGGAATTATAATTGTGCAAAATTAATCTTTCAAGAATCTTCAATATGCTGGATTTTTTCAGATTTGTATACCATCGATTCAGATTCTATACCATTTCACATAAGTGTCGATTTTTCTGAAACTTATGCGAAGTGAACACTATTCGCAAGGACTACCTTGAGGTAACTGTTGCGTGGCACACTAGCAAAACGAGCTCTAAATTTTTACAATTATTTATCTAAAATTCCATGCATTTATTGATAGGAAAGGAGGTTGATTTGTATTATTGCATGTGTCGTCAAGCAAGAAAAACACCAATCATGATGATTTTGCGCGAACAATTGGTAAATGCAAATTCCCATTATGGTACGTTTTTGTGGAGATTTTTTCAAGCAAACTCCGTATTTTTAAACCGATTTTAATGTACCGAGACGCATTCCGTTTCTTAAACTTTGCTCTACGGATTCAACGAGTACATTTTTTATAGGTTCGACCATTTGACAAATCCGGCCCTTTTGTCATTGGTCAATGGGCCAATACGGCCCATTGTTTAACCGGTGATTTTTTCCCCCGTAAACAAATTGTTGTAATTTTTAAACGGCCAAAACTCTACAAAATCTAGTTGGTGAATTTACAGAGCAACGTTTGAGGAACAAAATCAGCTGTCGTACATTAAAATTGGTTGAAAAATAAGGATTCTTCTTTGAAAAAAATCAACGACAATGTATTATCATGGAAGTTTGGATTTATCAGTTTATGAATTTGCAAAAACATCGTTATCAATAGTTTTTTCGATTGACGACCTATGCAGTGACACAAATCGACTTCCCTAACTGTTAATAAATGCACATTTTGGATAAAGAAATGTGAAAATTTTGGCCTTGTTTGACTAGTGTTCCGTGCAGTAGCTACCTTAATAAAGGGCCAGCTCCGTCGGTATGGAGTCCATATGAGCGTATTCAATAATGAACATCCAGCAAAGTATTCCACAGAATTCTGATTGAGTTTGATGCACTATAAAGTACAGAATCGTTTTCTGCAAAAAATAATAATAATAAAAAGATTGTTGATTTGGAAAAGTCAAATTCCCGAAAACTGTGATAGAAAAAAATGGGCCCTTTTCGTGCGGACGACCACATATGCGTATAGTAGGATTCCTTTTATCTTAACTTCCCTTCAGGGCTTACGTCATGGTAAAAAGGAAAAAATGCATGCATATTTCGTGATTTTTTTTTCAGTAAAAATACACTTTACTGATGTAATTTTTATAGGATGGATGGAGGATATATTGAAGAGCATTTAGGAATGTTTTCATTCAATTTTATTCTTATTATGTATTTTTTTTATCGGACGGCGTGTACAATTAGTTTTGGAAGTTCCTTTGCTATGTCCCTGATTTCAACTTGTCATTTTATCAAAAACAAATTTTTTAAATTGTTTCTTAACAAACATCATATTACACGGTCCTTGCCGAGAGGGGAAAAATTGGCAACATGGCGGCCATTTGAAAAAGTCAATTTTTACCCCTTTTTAACATCTCGAATGATCTCTGAAAATAATTTTTTATTATTTCTGTTTCAAATATGACACCATCAAGGACTAAAGAATCTCTTGAAGCACAACGGTAAAAATTTTCATAAAAATCCATCAAGCCATTTTTTGAGATATCAGGAACACCGATCTTGAAGATCACCTTTTGAGAAAAACGCCTTCAAAGTTCGGACGCGCCGCTGCTCGAACACTCCGCCACTTTCCGCATAACGTCTCTAACTTTCGTAATTCGTCAAATTTGGACATAACAATTTAACAGAATATTCTTGACACTATAAACTATTAGAAAAGAAAAAAATTGAAAATCGCATAAAATCTTCAATTGGGCCTCAATGTTCACAAAAATAGCACTGAACGAAGCGACGTGATCGCTCTACTAGTGTGCCAAATTTCAACTCGCTGTCTAAAGCCATTTGTGAGTTATAGTCATTTTAAACGATGCAACTCTGTCACATACACACACACATACATCCGGACGCCAGCTAAAAATCATATTTCTCGACGTTTTAGACTATT
>JAPYZD010002178.1:0-25625 GCA_030522725.1 Ichneumoninae sp. B BG-2022a | reverse complement strand
TGCACAAACAATCTTTTCAGCACCTTTTATATGCTAGAATTTTTTCAGATTTTTTTCTCATCGAGAAGTGTTTGTAATCTTTGCCTTTTTTCTCTCGAATTTAGGCGGCGTCAGTCATTGTTCTAGTACTACCTTAAAAAAAACATGTTTGTCCATATCGAAATTTCAGCGAAATATGCCACCATCTTTTGCTTTCTCATCGTGTATCGCAGCTAATTTCACAATGGCTCAATGCACGATCTTCCGAGCATTCTGCGTTTCACTACGGATCAGCTGTCAAACACTATATACATAATGTAATATGTTTTTGTTTTTTTATGAATTACGTTATCGGTGTTTCGTGCGTGATCAGTGTGTGAAAAAGATTATTCGGCGCGGTATTTATATTAACAAATAATTACCAAACACATTTTTTTTTATTATAATAATTTTTTACGCGTTTAGCCTTATATATCATTTTTTTTTATTTCTTAACGAAATTAATAATAAAGAAATTACTGGACAGGTAGGATTTTGGTTTATAGTGTGACAATCCTAATCTTTAGTATGATTATATATAAAAGATAAATTATATTGGAATACAAATGATATTCGAGTTTATATTTGTAGATTTTCTTCTCCATGATTTCTAATTTGCAAATTTTTAAAATATATTCACATAACATTTTTAACTGCAATGAAAAAAAAATCTTACAAAAAGATTGAAATTATTAATTAACGATAAAATATTAATTTTCACTGTCCCTCTAAGTTTCAAGCTCTCTCTATTTTAATCGTGTCCATTGATATTTGCGGGTATTATAATAACAATAATAATAAAATAATAATAATAATAATAGTTTTGATTTTTTGTTTATAATTTATATGAGTTATAATTATTATTAATTTACTCACTATAGTCGAAAGCCGTCTCCATCCGTGTCACCAACGCTTTACAAGTGCACCTACTGGTCCCTATGTGATACGGCTGGAGACGTCTCCTGGCTATAGTGAGTACATTAATAATTATTATAACTCATATAAATTATAAAGTTATTAATTTTTTTGTAATTAAATTACATATAAATTATTATGAGTACATTAATAATTATTATAACTCATATACATTATAAATATGAAATTAAAGCTATTATTATAATTTTATTATGATTATTGTTATTATAATAGTCTCAAATATCGATGGACAAAATGAAAATAGAGTGAGCTTCCGTGAAAATGAATATTTTATCGTTAATTATTTCAATCTTTTTGTACAATATTTTTTGTCGTTTTTATTTTTTCTGTACTTTTTGCTTCCTCATAGAGGAAGCTTTGTTATGGTGAAAAAAAAACCGGAATTTAATGAAAACGTGTTCAAAATGTTCCAAACATCGACAAATCACATTTTTTAACTAAGTAATCCACCATCAATCGCTTTGTCGCCACTGGGCCATTCTGGGATATAGGCGGTCGTCAAAAATTAGCGGCACGCACGGAAACCTCCGTCCGTTGACAGTGCGCTAGTTTTTTCGGTAGTAAACAACGCGTTAAAGCTCTCCGCACACTTGGCTCACTGCGGAGTTTCGATCCCGGCATCGTATTATCCGGTGTTAAAAATGTTCAGATACTTTTGACTGTTCCGAAGCGTCGAATGCAGTCAAAATAAGTGAACGTAAAAAAAAAAAAAATCGGTCGCGTAACATTAAGGGTGAATACCATCCACATCGTAGTATTCGACGTTGGCGTCGCATCCGTGGTTGCGCGCTTCCGCGCCGCCGCGCGGGATCGATCGTGTTCGGTTAGAGAGCACGGAGCGAGCGAAAGACAGCAACGTTTATATACGAGAGAAACTGACGGACAAACCAGAGAGAGAGAGAGAGAGAGAGAGAGAGAAGGAGAGAGAAAGAGACTCGGCCGCGACTCTCCAGGCGGCGGGAGCGGAGTCTCGGCGACGCTGATCTTCATCGAGATCCTCGAAGAGAGCCGTGTCGCAGCGCAACTTTCCACGTGGCTGTGGCGGATGGGTATTGACATAGTGCAGAGAGCTCGACGAACTCCGTCTATCCATAAATATCTATAGTACATGATGCTGGGCGTGTATCCATATTGCTATTTGTTTCGCATATCGCGTAGTTGATTCAAAGTCCCAATAACGTCCCAATCCTCTTATTTGCGTACTGTCTTTCGATCATTGAAATTATCATCTCTTTCCCGTACTCCGATTGAATATTGTATTTTACTGCGGTGGACTGACCGACTTGTTTTATTCCACAGATTCGAGGAATGCTCCGAAATAGATGAGAAGACACGAGACCAGGTGACAGCGGATGGTCGAAGCGTTTCTGCCCAACGTCACTTCGTCAGGCGTCGCGTCACGTAGCGGCTTTCAAGCGTGGTGGCCACTATGCCGAGGCGGAAGCGTCATTTTCGAATAGCTGACATTTGTGTCTAAACCGAAAAACAATCACGCCATTCTCGATTAACGACATTCGGGAGCTTGAGTCAATAGCGAGTAGATGAAAAGTGTCGATCGAAGGAAAGAAGAAAAAACACACAAATAGAAGCGAATGGAATATTTCGGAACGCTATTATTAGAGATTGAGTAAAAGAGACGAGCAGCGCTCGCGATGACGCGTGAGACTAATTCGGCATTTGAAAAAAAAACAAAAAAATACATTGATTCTTAATAAATATAACTCGGAGAAACGAGCGGTGAACAATCATCAGCGAGATGTACGTTTTAATTTAAATTCTCTCGAGCGCTGAGAGAGGGAAAGCAGCTGCTGGTCAACGAATTGAGGTTTCATCGATAAACGAGTCTATTTGGAAGAGAGCCCCGGCGCAATGAATATTGCCACGGATAAACGTGCGGTCTCGTCGAGAGGGGTGAATGCGAGAAGAAATTCGTTAATTTTACGGGAGCGAGCGATGGTGACGGAAAGTGTATCACCGACGATCGACGAGTGCGGATCGTCAAATGTCCGTCGAAGACTTCACGAAGATTGTATGGGCACTGTTGATGGACCCGAAGATCCGGCGCATACGGTCGGTGCAAGGTGCGAGTTGTGCGAACGTCTGCGCAGCGACGAATCGTCGTCAGTTACGAGGAACGATGATACACAGGGCAGGGAGGATTCGAAAATCGGTGAACGATGCCGAGGTGCAAATTATCGGGGGGGAAGGACGAAGGGGGCCAAAATTGTAACGTGTACCCGTTCCGGACTCGACGACAATCGGTCGTTGAGGTGCGCTTCCAGTGTCGTGCGATGGAATTCAAAAGCCGTTTACAGTTTCTCCAGCAAAACTCGAGAAACTCTTCTATGGATTGGCGTTATTATTGTAACGATAATCGCAACTGCCGCGTCAACTGAACTGCCCGCTATTCCGCCGCGGAATATGGGGGATTCCTCCCCCAACGCTAAACGAGAGGGTAAATTATTATTACTATTTTTTTTCTACTCCACTCAACATTTTTTCATTTTTTATGACAACGAGATGGGTGAACTAATACTCGGGGATGAGACAAGTAATTTTTGAAAAATTGACATAAAACATAATCGACTGTACTAACTTGGTTATTAGTTCTCCCAATTAATTTTTTTTTTATTTTTGTGTACTGGGATCGCCATTTTAATATTAACGTTGTATATTATGAAAGTTAATAACATACGTATGCGACTGGAGCCTACGTGAATCAGAGTCTCATCTACTTCCGATCGATACAGTGTAATGCCAGTATTTGAACGATCGTCAAGTAGATTAGCAGCTTTTAGTTTGCATGCCGTTGCCAGTTTTTCTCAACGCTGAATTATTTAAATGAAATGAGTTCAGTGCTGTGTTAAAGGTAGATAATTGCGTATCTTACGAGGATTGACATTGACGACGCGATGATAGATGTTTACGACAGTAAAAGCTATGTCGTCTAGATTATATTAGCACAGACATACACACACTGGTCAGAGTTGTAATTTACGAGATACACCGTGAATTTATCATACGTAATAACGATGAACGTAAACGTCACGCGAACGAGCTTATAAATACATAATAACGAGCGATGTAATTGGCGTTCATTGATTATATTCACGCATCACGGAGCACGCGAGGATTTCAAAGGGTTCGCGGTGAGCTGATTTTGTTATCTTCCTCTTGCCGTATTCGTCGTGCAGAAACCTCGATTATCCGGGACAAGCGGGAACTGTCCCGCTTGTTCGTCCTCATAAAACTTTGTTGTTATAAGCATCATAAATTTTGTTATTGTCATAAAATATTGGCCGATTACATCATTTTGTCTCGTTTGAATTGATCGGAGCAATTTGTACGCGATTTTGAGGAAGGAGATGAGAGAGTAAATCTCGTAACTCATCTCAACTATAAACTGCCACCGCGAAGAAACCGGATTTTGCTGGTTCTCTGTGATATTTTAACGAATACAAAACTAAGCTTCGAATACTACCTGTACTGGTGGAAAAAGGATGCTGAGAGAGGTAGATGAAAGAAAGATCGTCTAGACGGCACAACTTCCGGCAGGAAGGGCAGCCCGCCGAACCCTCGACATTTGCTGTCCGTGCACCTGGCACTCCTCCCTGAAAACGACGCAGTTTATACATAGCATTATAGTTTCGTGCTCGCGTCCGGTATAACATGTACGACCGATTAATTTTTTCACTCCACCCTCGCATGTGTCCAAAAGACATGTATTTTATTTTAATATATATTTTCTTTCTAAACTGACAAACGATCTCGAATAAAATTATGTTTCCAGTGTGCCAAAGCATAGACATAAGAAATAGCGTGGATCAATTTTCGAGACTCGATGGATGCCGAGTCGTCGAAGGTTTCGTGCAAATATTGCTGATCGATCATGCCGATGATTCGGCCTATGCGAACCTCACGTTTCCGGATCTCATCGAGATAACGGAATATCTCGTGCTCTACAGGTAATAAACGCCCAAGCGCCACACCGACAAACACACGAGACGATAATCTCGATAGATAATAACGCCGGAAACGATTTTTCTTTCAGGGTAAATGGTTTGAAAACCGTTGGTCATCTCTTCCCAAATCTGACGGTTATTCGTGGGCATTCTCTCTTCATTAATTATGCACTCGTCGCTTTCGAGATGATGCATCTCCAAGAAATTGGACTCCATTCGCTTACCGACATACTACGAGGATCTGTGAGATTCGAAAAAAATCCAGCCCTATGTTACGTCGACACTATCGATTGGGACCTCATCGCCAAGGCTGGCAAGGGAGAACACGTCATATCGGTGAGTATATCATATTGTATGTATAACATAAACAGATTTTCTTAGAACAACGATAACCCTAATAGGGTACCCGATTCGTGGATCTCACTGACCATTCACGATTTTCTCTCTATTCTCTCTGCTAATAAACATTTAATGTTAACATTGCAGGGCAACAAGCCGAAGAACGGATGTCCAGTTTGCGAGAAACACTGTGCAATGAGATTGACAAAACCCGACGAGACATTGTGCTGGAATAGAGAACACTGCCAAAAGGGTAAATAAATATTCTATGTCTCTCTTTTGAAGCTACAAGTACTCTGCAACGCTACCGCTACCATTACTACTACTACTACTACCATCGTCAACCACCACCACTACTACCACTATCACCACTATCACCACTATCACCACCACCACCACCACCACCACCACCACCACAGGTCTGATGGAACCCGAGAAGATTCAAACAGATCGTTATTCTTAGGGAAAAAAAAAAAAAAAAAACACATTGTTTCGGTCAATTTCAAAAGCGTACACTTCTATGCTATTTATCATGGAGTTATGCTACCTCGACAGACGTGTTCCTTAAGGTCGAGTTTACATCTCTCTGCAATTAAACAGTAAAACATAGTTTTAGGGAAAAGTAGCGAACAATGAAGCTATCGGTGGTTCATCATACCCGTATTTGGTGTTAGACAGGTGCAAAAATAAGTGTGGTGTTCTAGGATAAAAAAAGAGCTTGTCGAAAAATAATTAATGAGGAATATTTTTATTTCAAGTTTGTGACTGCCCCGGCGCCTGCTCGTCGTCGGGTGTGTGCTGTCACCGTTCATGTTTGGGAGGCTGCACCGGGCCAGAGAGCAAGGACTGTACCGCCTGCAAAGATGTCACCGTTGACGGTCGATGCATAGACACATGTCCAGAAAGTCTGTATAAGTTCATGAATCGCAGATGCATACAGGACAACGAGTGCAAAACGATGAAGAGACCGCGGGAGTCGTTTGATACTGTAAAAGAGTATCCTTACAAGCCGTACAACGGGAGCTGCATAATAGAGTGTCCGGCGGGTCACATGGACGACGAGAAAAATGGTAAAGCGACGTGCAAAAAGTGCGACGGTCCTTGTCTGAAGGAATGTACGGGTGCGAGCGTAGACAGTATCGCGTCGGCTCAAAAACTTCGTGGATGTACGCACATTATTGGCAGTCTCGAGATTCAGATAAGGGGAGGAAAGAACATAGTCAAGGAGCTCGAGGACAGTCTCAGCATGATAGAGGAGATAGACGGTTATCTGAAAATCGTCAGAAGCTTTCCCCTCATATCTCTAAATTTTCTTAAAAATCTCAAAGTAATACGTGGCAATTCGCTCGATAACGGAAAGTACACACTCGCCGTACTCGACAATCAGAATCTTCAAGAACTCTGGAGCTGGAGTACCCATCCATCTATAAAGATACTGTCGCATGACGGACCGGCCAAGGTTTTCTTTCACTTCAATCCGAAACTGTGTCTTCACGAGATCGAGAGATTAAGGAAAGAGACCGGTCTGTCGGAATTCACCGATCTCGAAGTTGCGCCGAATAGCAACGGCGACAAGGTTGCATGCAACGTTACGGAATTGAAGATCGAAATTACAAAGAAAAATTCAATGGCTGCATTGATAGAGTGGGAAGAGTTTCAACATCACGATCCCCGATCCCTCCTGGGATATGTTGTCTATTCGATCGAGGCACCGAGTGAAAATATAACTATGTACGACGGTCGTGATGCTTGCGGGGGTGATGGCTGGCGTGTCGATGATGTATCTGCGAGTGATTCTTCGGATACCGAGAAACATCGTGTCACTCATATATTTACAATGTTGAAGCCATACACGCAGTACGCATTCTACGTTAAAACGTACACGATAGCTACCGAACGATCGGGAGCACAGAGCAAAGTTATATACTTCACTACACTACCCGATGCCCCGAGTCAGCCACGGAGTTTGTCGATATGGAGTAACGCTAGCAGTGAATTAGTCATTTCTTGGCTACCGCCGCTCCGAAAGAACGGCAATCTTACTCACTATAAAATCATCGGACGATGGGATCGCGACGATCCGGCTTTTGTTGCCCAGAGAAACTATTGCGAGGAACGTAAGTTTTTTCTTTTCTTTTTTTATAACCAGTTTCATGTGTAAAAAGAAATGATGGTTACGTTTTCATGAATCCGATAATGTATGTTAACAGCGATGCTTTTGCCCGAGAAAAAACCCATGTCCGTAATGGCAGAAGAGGAGCGCAAGAAAGCTGAAGCTGAAAAGGAATCCGATCAAAATGAACAAAACGTCAATAAGTGTACGTGCAACAAGCCTCAACCGAAGGATCTCGAGCAAGAAGTTTCGAGTTCTATAGCTTTTGAAGATGCCTTGCACAATCAGGTTTACATTAAACGCATTGGTCAACGAAGGAGACGCGACGTTGGTGGAATTCTCAGTGCCGTTCCACGTAAGAGGGATACCAGTTACGCGCAGGTAATTTTTTAATCCTTCATTATCGACGATACCTCGTTCGTCGATTCCTCCAATTTCTAACATTCATGTTTTTTTTCTCTCTATGTCCCAAAACGTCCAGGACAAGGAGACGAGCACCGACAAAATCGAGAACGGTACTTACGTGACATTCGAGAGACTGGTACCAAGTACGAATCTCACGTTCGTAATGAGAAATTTACGACACTTTGCGGAATACTACATCGAGATAGTAGCCTGCCGGGAGTATCTGATAAACGACACTTACAACAACTGCTCTACCAAGGCTGTAAAAGCGTATCGGACATTGCCCATTGAGAGTGCCGACAATATACCGCCGAATTCATTCAAGCTTGAAACAACAGGAGGTAACAATAGTTACACTCTTGTGAAATTACGTTGGGACGAGCCTCCTCAGCCGAATGGTCTTATTGTTACCTACCAAATTGAGTACAAAAGGGTGGACATTCAGAACGTGAGTATTTTTTCTCTTCTCTCCCCCCCCCCCCCCCTTCTTCGTTGAGGAAAACGTTATCTCATAGAAGCTTTGTAAACAAAATTGAATTGTACAAGCAGACATTATGAAAATTATTTTTATTTTTTTCTAATTTGTGAAGCACATTCACGGCAAATGACTACTGATTACACCCAATGATGTTATTTTTCAGATACAAGCGACTCTGGTGTGCATAACGCGGCGTGACTTCGTCAACGCGGGCTTTTCGTACATACTCAAAGATCTTCCAGCCGGAAACTATTCTGTTAAAGTACGAGCTACGAGCTTGGCTGGAAACGGTGCTGATTCTGAAATAAAATATTTCTATATCGAGGAATACAGGACAAGCGGAACGTTCTGGATTCTCTTTTGGTCTATATCGAGTATAACTGTCGTGACACTGGCACTCGGTGGATTCTACGTGTGCAAAAGGAAATTCATGCGCAATGTGCCGAGCATGAGACTGATAGCCACGGTCAATCCCGAATACGTTAGTACGGTATACATACCGGACGAATGGGAAGTGCCGAGAAAGAAGATTCACTTGATGCGCGAATTGGGAAATGGTTCGTTCGGCATGGTGTACGAGGGAATTGCCAAAGACGTGGTGAAGTCAAAGCCGGAAGTTCGATGCGCTGTGAAAACCGTAAACGAGAATGCAACCGATCGTGAACGCATAGAATTCTTGAACGAAGCATCGGTTATGAAGTAAGTATAAGCAGGGCATTCCGCCACCGTTCAAACGGTCGGGCGCCGTCCAATCTGGACGAAGCATTTTTTTTCTCTTTCGTATATAAAGAGGATAAATAAGCGTGGCATTTTTCAGGGCCTTCAATACTCATCACGTTGTTCGATTATTGGGTGTGGTATCGCAAGGACAGCCGACATTGGTAGTGATGGAGTTGATGGTAAATGGAGATCTGAAGACATATTTGCGAAGCCATCGACCCGATCAATGCGAAAACTTTATGAAACAACCACCAACGTTGAAGAGAATATTGCGAATGGCTATCGAGATAGCCGATGGAATGGCTTATTTGTCAGCGAAGAAATTCGTTCACAGAGACTTGGCGGCTCGTAACTGCATGGTCGCCGAGGATCTGACCGTTAAGATCGGTGATTTTGGAATGACAAGAGACATATATGAAACTGATTACTACCGTAAAGGTACGAAGGGCCTATTGCCGGTTAGATGGATGGCACCGGAGAGCTTGAAAGACGGTGTCTTTACAAGCTTCTCGGATGTTTGGAGTTACGGTGTCGTACTCTGGGAAATGGTCACACTTGCCTCTCAACCTTATCAGGGTCTTTCCAATGATCAGGTATGATACTTTGGTGATTTAACTGGGCAAGTGAATTTTACGGATATTGGTAATCATGATATCATTGATTTTTTGTCGTTGTAGGTATTGCGTTACGTCATTGATGGTGGTGTAATGGAACGCCCGGAGAATTGTCCCGACTCCATGTATACATTGATGCGACTAACTTGGAATCACAAGGCAAACAGAAGACCAACTTTTATCGATATAGCAACGATGCTTTTGCACGAAGTTGACGTCGACGGTTTCGATAGGGTTAGCTTTTACCACTGTCCCGAAGGTATCGAGGCACGAAATCAGAATAGCTCACATTCACCGCACAATGACAAGTGAGGCTTCGTTCATCGAATTATTCTTTTTATGAATAATCATGCGTTATTTCATTGTTCTACAGCCTTTTGTTTTTGTCGTTTTATTCGTTCCAGGGATTTGGAATTGGCGGCTCTGCAAGATTTGCGAGAGGACGAGGGTGAAGGGGACGAGGATTCACCACTTCGACAGGACTTCGGTGATTTCGCGAGTATAGAACCGACCTGCTTGAAGAACAATTCACAGTCGAGATATGCTCCTGGTCCGTACGGTGAAAATTCAAAAATCGTCACCAACTTTCACGATCTCAACTCGTCAAAGGTACCTCTCAAAGCAGGATTCGATGATTTCGACGGAGTATCCGCGGATTCCCTAAATTCGAGCAAGGACACTCTCGACTTTCCTTTCGTCGAGGACAGTCTCAAGTCCGTCAAAAATTCCCCGTCCATAAATAAAAAGAGTTGTTCCCGTGGTAGTTTGAGTCTCAAGTCTATGGGACAGTCACGGAGTCCTCCAAATAACACACAAGTTGGTATTTTAACACCAACACTCCAGGAGAGTCCCGCACGCAGCGTTAAGTCACAAAAGAATAGTCCCGATTACGAAAATCGAACTCCTGAAATAGTGTCGATTATCGAGGAAAAGGAGGCAATATCTCTACGTATTAATTTTCCATCGATGGACGCTATAGATATCGACACTGTCGACGAAGGAAAGGACAAGCGGGTTCAAGCTGAATACACGGACAAACCAGAGACATTGAACAACGGGTTTATCAGTGGGACAACGACGTAGTTTCAAGACAGGGACGCGACGTTAGACTTTTAAAAAAATCTCCCTCTATCCACGGAGCTTTTTAACGCCGAAAAAAAATATAT
This sequence comes from Ichneumoninae sp. B BG-2022a, assembly GCA_030522725.1. Taxonomy (NCBI): domain Eukaryota; kingdom Metazoa; phylum Arthropoda; class Insecta; order Hymenoptera; family Ichneumonidae; species Ichneumoninae sp. B BG-2022a. The sequence continues at coordinate 14,874 of JAPYZD010002178.1, read as the reverse complement.
ATAAACAACAACAACAACAACAAAATCGGACGTAAAAGAACTCACGCATTACAAGCAACAATGTCTTTAACTGAGAGAAGGCAGTGCCCGCGCTAGTCTTTCGATGTTTGACAATACTTCAATTTTTTGGAGCATTATAACAAAAAGAAAACTGTTTGTCATGTGTGAATGAATCAGAGCAAAAAAAATTAGTATTTTTAATTAACGTAGCTTGTAATTATACTTTTAATTTTAAAAGACCCGAACGTACCGTAAAGCGAAACGAAAAAAAATCGAGTCCTCACCCAACAGACGATTGCATGATATTTCTCACGGTAGTGCTTCGAATATTCAGGACATTCGTCTCCGTTAATTGATAGTCGGTACCTCTTTATATGTCATTGTATTTTTTTTTTCGGTGCGAACCAGTCATTTGTCGGTAATTTATGTAATCTGTAAAACAACAGATACTGCCTAATGTGTGTCGTCGCGGACAAGAGTCGTCACTTCGGTGTGTCCAACTATGGCGAATTTCGGGATCGTTCAGGAGTCAAGGCAGCAACCTTTTTGCAGCCGCCCCTCCATCCCCACCTATTCTACTATGTAGATGTTAAGGGTATAACTGAATAGTGTAGCATTCGATAACTATTTGCACCGGTAATTTTGTGCCTGTTGCATTGCGTCAACTCACGAGTTTTCAATCGGTGGAGAGAGCCCGAAAGAGTTGTCTTTAAAACGAATATGTCAAGGATAGAGCTGACATAGGCGTGAACGATGTAAGGAGTGATGTATTTTGTATTGAGTCGCCATGGTGCAAGGATCGTTTCATTTAATTTTTGTAACGCCTTTGAGGCCTCAATTGTACGGACTTTATAAGTTATTTTGATTTAACAGATTATTATTACACACGTGTTTTTCTTCCGCACGGCCGTTAAATTAGTACTTTTCAATTATCAAAAATTATACGCGGCTCCGTGCTTTTTTTCACTCTCAGCAGCATTATATTTTTTAATTTTACGAAAACGCGACGGTGGTTTATTTGAGTACAATTTATATATTCTACAAAGAGGCTATTTTCAAATCTGAATTAATTCGTTTATTATTCGATTACATCATGAGTTTACGGAAATTCAGTATCTAGAGCGTTTTCCCACTATTTTTTCGCCATATATTCTAGTGTATTTAGATTTTACATTAGCAAAGTGACCGCAGTTTCGCTAGTGCGACAAATCCAATGAACGAAAATTATATTACCAAACTCTCGGAGGAATAAGTAATGAAACATACAAATATGACACGAAAACAAAGTTTGAGCCGTATATAATAAAAAAAAATAAACGCAAAAAGAAACATTATGTTCCAGGATCAAGAACATTTAACGCGATTACGTGTAAACAAGAGAAACATAGACTGTTGAAGCCCAGTGAGAGCCAAGATTGACGTCGGACAAGTAACAAATCAAGAAACTGTTGTTGAATTGAATGAAAAAAAAAGAATATATGATCCACGCAATACAGTTGAAACTAGATAAAACGAGCCTCAAAAATAAGACTGATTAGCTAATGTCCTTTATAAGCCCGTAATGTCCTAGTAAGTGAATGTTGCCGAAACAACATGATAGAAGTTCCATATCATTTATTCGCTTACATCAATCCAATTAATTACTTATTTTCTTTTTTTTTAGTTGTAATCACTTTTTGCAACATGTTCGCGTAAACCTCCGGCGGTTTGACGAAAAAGAAAAAAGTAACACAAATAATAATAAAATGATGCAGATCGAGTGTAAAATGCAGCTTGTCCGTATGTCTGACAGCCCACCGATCTTCCGAATGGAGAGCCAGGCATATAAATAGTGCTAATACTGGGTACGATCAAACGTACCAGTGACCTAATAGAAAGTACCTACTTTATTTTTAATCGCTTTACATATTATTATTATTATATTGTACGTTGATATAGAAATTGAATTAGTCCAAGTTTTTTGTACAGACAACTAAACGTATCAGATGCAACGAGGTAATTTAATAATATGTATAGACCTTATAAAATCGTACAGCGTATAGAAAAATATCTTATCTTCATCTGTGAAATTTTCTTACATTAGAAAACACAGTTACCTAAAAATTAGCTCTCTCCAACCAGTATCACTGATAACGCCCTTCTGCCCTCTGTGTAAATATCCCCCTCTTCTTCACTCACTATTTTCTTGCTCCTTAATCCGTTCTTTTCTTTTTATTTCATCACATTCGAGTCACGACAGTGCCAATCTAAATTTAGTGCGAAAAATTCTTTCGTTAAAGGTCTCCGCCGCATTTATTCTTATCTCTCCGAAAATAATATTCATTGGATAATGTTATCAGAATTAGTGTGTAGTATGAAGTTAATAAGCTTTGCATTAGGTAACCCTTACATCATACAGTTCATTTCGAATACGTCATATTTCGAAATTTTTTTCAACGTAAAAAATTGAAAAACAAAACAAAAATTGTATTATTACGCAATCCTCCTTATCCTCCGTATGCGCGTGACTTACAGAGCTTCTAGCGGAGCGTGCATTATCATGTACATGCATTCTGTCAGCGCTGCCTACCGGCCGGCTCAGTCCCAACTTGCACACCCAGCTCTTTGCACGTATACGCAATGCATGCTCATCAGGTGAACTTGTGTGGTCGTACGCATAGTGAATTCTATCTAGAGTATTTTCCCCCTATCTGCGTTGAACACATTGCGAGGTATGCTAACGGAGTCCGCTGTAAAATCCTTATTGAGCATAAGCTGCACCGACAGTCTGATGGCACATACACACACACATATACACACACAAGCGCGCGCGCGCGCCCACACACGCACACACCGTTACATATGCTAGACGCCATTCACGCTACCCAACGTATTATAAATAATAAACAAAAAAGGAAAAAATGACAAAAGCCTCGCTCGTATTTTCAAGTATTGATGATAATAAACACAAAACAAACCATTAACGCTTAGATTATATGAATCTATATTTATAACAATGCCGTATGTTTTCCTATTGTCTTTTCATTTTAAACTGGAAAGGGCTCCGACTGTTTATTCTCGAGCAAATGAGTGGTTTTTTGCATCGATAATAGTGTCGCACTCGTTGGGCCCATTGCTCGAAAATGGGCACGGGTTGTCGGCCTCGATATCTCCTCCAGCACTATAGCAAAAAATATATATATACATATGAATGTAAATATAATGGAAACGTAAAATTAAGCAAGTATCATGTTCTTCTTTTTTCTATAAAGCTTGTCAATTTTGTTTATACGTAATGAACGAAAAGAACGAAAATGAGAAACGTGTCAAGTGTGTGTCAAGCTTACCGCTTTGAGGTCCTTTGAGATAAATCCTACAGTTGGACTAAGTTGGTATTACAATTATTGTACGTACGTTCGACCGGAATGTATAAACGAAATATGCCCACGACTGATTTTACATATGTGTACATAACGAAAAAAGAAATAAGAGAAAAGCGCTAGTCTTCTTGTGGTCGTCATGCTCAATCCTTGCGCCTGTTATATCGATACCGAATATATTCATCGAACTTTAAATACTTATCTGCAAAATTAATTTTAAAAAATACAAACAAGCAAAGCTTTTGAACTTCGACGGAGCAGCCTTTGACGGTAGTAAGCATAGATCGACGGGTAGCAGTGCTCAACTCTAGTTTTTGCTCAATATAAATCATTGACACACACACGCACATGCACACATACACTCGCGCGCGCGCGCGCGCTCACACTCACACGCACGCAAGCACGCAAGCACGCACGCATAGACGCACAGACTAATACACACACACATACACCGTGGTGCCTCACGAACATTTCTCATCTCATAGACTGCTGACTTTTGGACGTTCTTTTTGCAACGCCGTCAAATACAATTTTCCTTCCTTTTTTTGTTCCATCGCTATGTTCCCAGTAAAGCTTCCGCTGTCATATGAATTATATATCAGGTGTACGCAGTAATATAGGGGAGGGTGGAGCAAAACGGACCCGTGTCCTCTATTTGAGATGAGACTTTTTTGTGTCTCTTATGCGTGTAAGGATATCGCGTGATTAAAATCGAGTATACGTAATTTGTGAGCGTAACCCATGCGATGTAAAATAAAAAATCTGTATGAAACATTTCTATACGGTAATATGAAGTTTTGTATGCAGAAACCAATAGTTAAAAATTTATATACAACGATGAGTTAAAATTACTGCTCGGTATATTAAATCGAGGTTTTTAGGTGTGGTTCATATAGATGAACAATCGAATTTAACTTTCTTTTATATTACATTTCAATATACCTCCCCTGATAGACAAGCGGCACAAAAAGTAACACATGTCGCCAATATTGCTACTTTTCGTGGCGCTTGTCTATCAGGGTCTTTATCCATACAAACTTGATATTAATTTTGCAAAAATATTTTAACGGAGTTGAATTTACGCCATTTCGATTTTATTAACGTGATATCAATGAACGAATGTGTGGACTGATATCAGCCGAGTGGTTTTTCTGTCGAGCCCACACGGCTTGTATTTTCAATACTGTACTAATACATGCACTGTTTATCATATTGTGACGGTCTCATGGTTTCGAACGTCGATACTAAACGTGATCAGATAATGAATGAAAGAAAAAAAAAGTGTTTTGCCACCTATTCAAGGCCCGAGCAACTGTGTCCCTGGTAATCAACGCTCATAATGAGCGTGACGATCAATGACTTTTGTAATAAATATTAACACCAAAAAACGACGAAGGATATGTAATCTCGGTAACGAAATTAAAAAGCTTTCAAGGGCCTCGAACTGGACTGTATTGGTAAACGTGATGAGCACGTCGATTAAATCGCTTTTTGATTATAAGAAAACAAAAATATACCTAAAGAATATAACGTACGAAGACCTCGCTATATAGGCCAACGTATATCGTAATTGTGTCGTCCGCTAATTCTTTTGAACACAAAGCCTGTGCAGACCCTTGACGGACAGTCGACAGGGAATATGTGAAATATAAAATTGTAAAGGAAATTGCAAATGTAAGTGTACGGACAACGTACTTCAAATTGAGCCTACATTTTACAACATAGGGTTGTATTTAAAAAGAAAGGTAAAACACAAAAATGAAACAAAAAATTACTATCGGTTACCCGTATATATATATATATATATATATACGTAATAAACTAAAAGGTACTGAAGGTTCATCCTCCCCCTCCACCCCATGAACCTTTCTGCCTTGCCCTCTCCTTCTTTCCCTACTCTGGACGGAGAACGGAAACTTTGCTGTCAAATGAGATATAAGATGTGCTCGCGTACTTTCGGATTATGCTTAGCAAGTAATATCCGATTATCTGGTTATATACAAAAAAAAACTATTATCTATGATTATAAGTAACGCTGTACGCAAAGAGGAAAACAAATTTTATTTACCAAATACCACTTTTTTAATAAAAAAAAAAACAAAAAAAAACCGTTTTGTCAGAGAAGAAATGGAGAATGACGTTGGTTTGTGGACTTATTGAGAATTCCAATAAATACCGACGAGAATAATCGGATTATCGTTGCATCCAGAGGAGGTCGAGCAATGATGAGCTATGGAGGCCGATGAGCCTCTCTTTTATTACACGAGAGATCGACCTGACGGCCTCATTTCGTACATCAGGAGCGATACGTCTTCGGGACGTGAGTGAGTCTTCCTTCTGCAGAGCGAGAATTGAGATTATCACCGCCTGTAAAGTGGTGAGTAGCCATGAAGTACTGTCGAGTTGTCGAGTTGTTGTCAAAGTTAACACTTTGATTTTGATATGGTCAGATACGAAACTGTCGATACGACTGTCCATTAAATTTAGAGTCATTTAGCGATGATTTTGATCCCAAATGTGTCGGTATCGATACCATTCTACACAAATAATGTTGCAATTGACGTAACGATGTTCTCAACGCGACATGCTTCAGCCTGTATACATGCTTCAGCCTGTATCTATTGTTGTTTTCTATTATTGGCATTTTATTATTGGCATTTTATTATTGGCATTTTATTTTTGCGTTTGCATCATTATTGTATTCTATTATTTTTCTGTTATTTTTAATCTATTATTTTGCTTCTGTATTATTATTCTGTTATTTTCTTGTTTTTTATTATGTTGCTTATTTTGTACTGGCACGAAATAAACGTTTCTATCTATCTATTTATCTATATATCTATCGACAGCCAAGAATTAAAAGTGTGTAACCCGTATACTTAAAAAAGCGAGCTTACACTCTTTTGATACTTAGCTGTCGATATATACATCCCGCTACGTAACTTCAAACCGTGCGCGCCACTTGCCGGACTTCGGAATACCCGAAAGTGCACAATACACACCGGGGCAAGGTGACGTTCAAGGTAATTCGATGGCTCGTCAGCGATTGACCGTCTCCATATTGTTTGGTAAGGATTACTCGTATAGACTGTTGGCAGGTATAAAATGCGCAACAGTTTAGTGGATTATCCGGTAGTTTTATATCGATTCAGTGTCTTACGAATTAATAAAGCATGTAACACACGCTTCAAGAATGCGAGGCGCACAGAGGGAGAGGGAGATAGAGTAGTCCATTCGCGACCGATGTCCGAAAAGTATCAGTGTATCGGTCGAGTACCTTCAACCTGTGCGATACCGTTATCACCTGTTTCTCGCACAGCCCCCCCTTCTTCTCATCCTCCCCTCCCTTCATCCCACCGCCAGTCCCCTTAGTTCGCAGCTTCCTCGTCGTTGCCATCACTCGAGTATCGCGTCTTCGTTCCCTCCGGTTTTATGTTATGCCCGTACTGGTTTATTTGTGAATCGATTAATTAATTTTACTTCTTTATCTATTCACAATTCACCTACTGCGCATCGTCGGAGATGTTTTGCCTTCATTCGCGGTAAGATAAACGAAATATGAACCGGCCTTTGCCTACAGACCGTTAAAAAATTTGCATCACAGTATCGACGAGTATGTTATTGTTGCTCAGATGCGTTTTTATAATCGTCGAATAATTGAAAAGAAACGATCTTATCCCCCCATCGAGTCAAACGCCATTTTCCATAGTGTACTTCACTGTTAAATTTATTCATCGACGGATAAATTTAATGGCTTAAATCGATAGGGAAGGGGCTTCGTTTCCGGTAAAAAAAAAACCCAAAAACAAAACAAAAATCCTCTTAAACTAATATTCACGAACGAAAACATTGATTCCATATGAAAATCGATCGGTTGCAGTGAGAGGCCGATGAACCATCCGAAGTGTCGGGACGGCCTGGAGATTGCAAGTCGGTACAAAACGAGACCAAATTCTTAGCACGCCCCTCGCGATCGCGATTGACTTGCTGCGCAATGGCCAGCCAACCTGCCCGCAACGATCCTCGATGCCGTGCCTCTCTGCCTGCGTATGCAGTTTGCAGAAGGCGACGAAGAAGGAGATGGCCAGCAACGGCGGGACGTCGATAGGTATCCGTTAGTCGGCCGAATTTATCTCGGTCCGCACGGTTTGCTCGGACAATACGGAAATACGCTCGCGATCGATCAGATTATCAGAACCTCGATGTCTGACGCGATAATATTCTCACGAACTCAATGATTTTTGAAGGTATGCATATATATTCCTCAGCGACCGTGATTCCCCGTTCTCCCCCTCCATGTTATACAGGCAAAGTATAGCACTGCTACTACGTGTATGGTGTACGACTTTTGCGGGTAACCGCGAGAGGAATTCTGAATGAATGAATAGATTAAAGAATGCGAGCCATGAGAAACCGCGATAACCGCGTCTCGGTCGAGGAGTGTATTTTATATGTAATACAGTCTGCGGTCCCAAAGCACGCGGTGTCTACGATATAATTATGTAAGCTACCGCGAGGCATGGAGTGTTTGCCAATGTGAACTCGGTTACGATTATGCACGGGAAGAACCTCGATGGTCTCATTGTGTTAGTCCCGCGTGCGTTGAGGGAGACCGCATTCGCGAAAGATCTCTGTTAGCGAACGAATACAGCATGACACAACGAAGAGAGGTAGAACCGTGACGCGAAAACTGCGGCAGTTTACAGTGGTACGTATGTTATATAGGGGTACGAATATCGGCGTGTCGACGTCGCGTTCCAGCAACCCAGATCGGTGAGGCGAGGTTGGATACCGTTAAAACCGTGTTAACGCAGTTACACAGAATCGCCACGTTTGCAGCCCGTAAGCGAGGTGCGCACGATGCAGTGCTACACGAATGAATTCTCGTCTCTGCGCAGAATAAAAAATAAAATAACGAAAGAGTAACATTTATTCGTAAAGCCATAAACGATGCAACAGGAAGACAAAAGTAAACACAAATAAAAATGAGTGTTCGGTCGGTCGCGAATATTTCGGAATTACTATATCTGTCTTTCAGAGCCGGATGAGTTCTCGAGGCCCCGGCATATTTTCTCCAGTATACTAATCGTTATGGAAAGTCCGCAGTGAGAGGCCTGTGTGCGTTTGTGTATATAATATGGGACGATAGTCGAGGGAAGGAGTAGAAAAAGAAAAACGAAGATGCAGGAGCGAATCGCTCGTCGTTGCGGTAGTTAGCAGCAGGTTATAGAAGTTGTTGCCCGCCGCGAGTGGGTCAGCAGCGAAGCTAATGCTTTTCGAAGACCGCTGCGGAGATAGCTGAGTGAGGTTCGAGAGAGGGGCGGAGGGGGGCGTGTGTGTGCCGGAGACGACCGCAGGCTCGTAGAGGCCTATCTTTTACTCGAGGACGATGAGGTGGGACACGGAGCTCCGGAGGCCGCTGGATATCTCTCGTCCACTGGAACCACAGGGGCGAGATGGGCCAGCCGTCAACGAGCGTACGAATGTGCGCGCGGTGTTTGTAATCAAACTGGCGATCCGCAGGGGCCCACCAGCAACAGCGGGCACACGGCTAACCCAGCGCGGAAGAAAGTCGAGGCCTACCGGCGTGAGCTTCTCGCATCAGTCCAGCGACGCCCGTTCTCTCGAATGCACGCTCTGTTCTCCGTCCACCTCTCGTTCACTTTTTTTTTCGTCGTCACACTTCTCTCCGGAATTATAAGTGTCCACAGATTTCGATTACATAACGATCTAACAACGTATCGCGGCGATTAAAAAATTAATTAGAAAAATTACTGCCAACGAATTACCACCAAATTAATTAGTGCAATCGACAAAGACGTCGGATTCGTCGAGATACGGAGTTTCGTGAAACGAACGAGCAACGGTCGTGACGACAGGTCTCGACGCGCTGTGCGAAGCTCCAGCCTGCGTTCTACGGAGCAATACCAGAATCGTCTGACCAACACAACGGAAGTGTCTCGAAGAGAGCCGCGTTGCGCGCGCTTTTGGAACCACGTGCTCTACTACGGATTTTAATCGATATATACGCTCAAATCCATAACTGACAAATTCGAGGACGGATTGACACGCTGGTGAGTGACAAAAAATTACAGGAATGCACACCTCGAATACTCCGTATATCCGGATTATAAAGACAACGGCGACGTTCCAAAAAATACCGATGACTAGCCGCGAATCTCGTCTCACGGGTATCGGATATCCGGGAGAGCGAAATTCGATGCAAAACTCGGGAGTTTTGTGACGTCATTGTAATGCAAATCTGTTGCGGAGGATTTTGGTTTCCAGACTACACGGTGACATATACATATATACCCCCGATACTCGGAGTGGAAAAAGTTGCCAAAATAATGTTTCGTGCATGAAATAATAATCCGGAGAGGGAGAGTGTATAATAATTTAATCTCACGGAGAATTTCGCGTTTCTCGGGGGTACGAGAACGTTTGTCGATGAGATTATACAGGGAAGGTATATATAGTATAATACACTGTATCGGGAGAGTGTGCGGAATGCAGTCGACCTAGCTCTTATACACAGAAGAAAGACGGAGAGAAAGGGTATTGCGGCTTTTGTCGCGCTCGGGATCCTTTTACGTATCATTTATGTACGGCTTCGTCTGTCCCCCACGTCATTTCGTTGTTGTCCATCCCCTCGAGAGAAAAAACAATATATGTTTCCGGATATATGTCTATCCAACGGAGAGGCTTGCCGGTAATAGGTGTACGACACGTGGAAAATTAGTAGACGGTGCAACAAATATTTTTCAACTTGAAAAAAACTCCTACGAAAATGTCCCGATTCAATCCGGTGATTAGGCAAGCGGCTGGCATTTTTAAAAGAATCGCATTGTCTGGTAATAGCGGTAAAGCGAGTTTTATTTATAGCGCAGCAAGTGCAAGAGACGTACGGACCGAGTCGAGCGCCACATTCTAAAGACTCGATGGCATTTCCCACTAAAAAAAAATATATTTTTTATAGACTGCGAATGGCGCGCCCTCGTGACCGCGGTATATTTCATTTACTCTGCAGACATATATACAACTCTGTACTCTCCGTGACTGGGCAGTATATGATGACCATTCGCGCTGCGCTCAACTTAGAGAGCTCGCTGATTTTCCAGCTGTGAAGTGTATATATATATATATATATATACTCAATCGTACATACGCTAGTGCAGAACTTCCGCAATTACTCTTAATAGCGAGAAAGTTCAAACTGGCCCGAGGGAAGTTTCGAGTTGGTAACATGGTGTACGGAATGTCGTTCGAACCAAAAGATGTCCCCACCCCCTACCCACACAGTAAAAAAAAAATTTTCCAATAATTTTTGGATGCCCGAATTCGCCCTATCGGATACATCAGGCTTTTCTGCTCAGTTTTGCCACCTTGTCCGATCCAAAAATGATTGGAAGATTTAGTTTTGCCCAAAAACCCCGTTTTGCCCCGTTGCCCCTTTTTGCCCCGCTCTCCCCTATTGAAAATTTAACAAAAGCTCTTTGTCCGGGACAACCAACAAAAAGTTTTTGTGTTAATTTTATAAACGTAATGATTAATTTTTTCAGCCCCCTCGTTTGGGATAGACCGCAATAGCGGGTACAAAAAATGAAATTGTCTCCGAATATACAAACGAGCGCTGTCAAAACTCCCGAGGCGTGTCAGAAAGCCGAAGCGAGATGTTGCATAAGCGAGCGAGCTCTCTTGCCCGGCAAGCCGTAAGGTTGGCGCAAAAAGCTATTATATCAAGCGCTGAGTTATAGCTGAGAAAACTGTGTTGGGATTCCGCAAAGTCTGCCACCGCTCACCGGTGGTCACCGTGCCAGCTATCGCGGGGAACTCTCGTAAGCGGCTGACACCACTTCCGCGAGTAACAATGGGGCCTCGAAATAGAACGGATATCATACTCTGCGCGTAGAGAGTATCGCGAAAAGCGGGTAAACACGTGCATTTGCGAGATGATACATCACCTGCTCACTACCTAGTTTACACGTAGGGGAGAGCGGGGCAAAATGGGGCAACGGGGCAAAACGGGGTTTTTGGCCAATTAAATTTAGCGATCAAATTTAGCGTCATTTAGCGACGACTTTGATGCCAAATGTGTCGGTATCGATACCATTCCACACTAATAATGCTGCAATTGCCGTAACGATGTTCTCAACGCTACATGCTTCAGCATGTAGGGGCGAGCGGGGCAAAAATGGGGCAACGGGGCAAAACGGGGTTTTTGGGCAAAACTAAATTTTCCAATAATTTTTTATCGGACAAGGTGGAAGAATTGGGCAGAAAAGCCTGATGTATCCGATAGGGCGACTTCGGGGATCCAAAAATTATTGGAAAATTGACGTTTTGCCCGGTTGTCCCATTTTGCCCCGCTCTACCCTACAAGCAACTGTTCGTTCTTGATTCCATTCGATTATTAAGATCCGCCAGCACGAATATGCACCGGTAATCCTCTCGTTCGGCTCCTTATATACATTCGAACATAACACGCTGGATGAACGAAAGTTTTTTGTTTTCTTTTCTCTTGTTTTTTAACGCAATTCGTAACTTTCGTAATTTTCCGCTCAACCGACTGTATTTACCGTCTGTGTATCTCAAGAAACGCGATCAGATCTCAACTCGCGGTTCCACTTGCACTGTTTGCTTTTCTTTTTTCTTTCACGCTCTTACGAAGCGATCACGAGAATAACCCGAATCTGCAAGAGCTACTTTACAAAGCGCTGTCCGCCTACCGATTGACGGATCGTCGTGATTCGATTCCTTATCCGTAGTGCCGGCTCTATACGCGCGAGTTGCTCTTGGACACCTGTACATAGCGAACTTTCGATGTTGACTATACATCGAACGGGCTGACTCATTTGGCCAAGCTTTTCCAGCCTGTCTTTAAATTTGTTTAAACTCTCGTTTTTTTTTTTTTTTTTTTTTCAAATCAATTGCCATACGAGTTTGACTTTTCGTGTTGTCGTGGCCAAGAACGATGGAATAGTGGAACATACAGAGGAATCGCAACAATCCTCACATATATTTCCACGGGTGTTCGCGCCGAGCTTTGCTGCTCGCCGAGATGAATCGCGCTGCGAAGTTTCGTATCGAGAATGTGGCGCTCGAAGGCCCCCGCCGGCTATGAATTCCGTTATAAACGCGCGCACTTGTACGCTCGATCTTCTCTCCGTCCTCTCGCTTATGGCGGCCACCACGGCAACAGGTATCGCGCGATGGGCATTCACGACGAAATTTTTTAAACCTGCCTCCGTCTCTTCCACCCTCTTCCCTCTCCCCGGGAGATCGGCAATTTTATGCTCGCTACACTGTACATTTATATACATATACGCAGTACCGCAAGTCGCTTATCGGCAATTCAAACGCGCTGTAACATTCCTACTTTTATAAAATAAATAATAAAAGAACGCAAACAAGTAAATTTCTCTTCGCGCAAGCTTTTACCAGTTTTTTTTTCAATCCTACACGTTTTCTCTCGTTAGAATAATGCGAGAGTCTCTCGGAAATCTGGGAGAGGGGAAAGCGATTATCGAGATTGATTTCGCAAACGATTACGGCAGTTTATACTGCGACAGATTCTCGCACGGTAAATCGATGTCGGGAGGGAAAAAAAAATGATTGCATGCGAACTCGGGATGATTAACCCTGACGGAGGGGGACACGAAAGAGTAAACTCTCCGTCGAACTCGTGGGCTCTTCGTCGCTTACACGCGATCGACTGATTGCTTGGCAGTGACCCCGTACTAGCACGGGGTCAATCTACTTTCTACTTCTCACATTCAGCTGTGGAGATTGCAGGCCGGATGCTGCTGACACCGCTGCTACTGCCGCTGAGGAAAATAAACGAATAAAGAAGAAGATAAAAGACATACTTTCACGCGCTCGATCATTTTACCGAGTGTATTGATAAATGAAATTCCATCGTCGGCACGAATAAACCGGGGAGGAGAACATTGAGCCAGCTTACAAATTCGATGCGGAGCTCGGCAGTTTCTCCATCGAATCTTACTAAGGATCACTTTTGTTTCTTTCACAAATTTTCACAATGAAATTCGACGTTGAAATACGCTTATATGCACTGAGAAAAACTTACATAGTAAATAGTTCCCAGGGGGGACGTCTATATTTTACAGTTACGACAATGACCAAAAATTGTAGTTGTAACTATAATTATAGTTTAATCAATTGACTTTATACTATCACACACTATCTATATAGTCATTCCCCCTGGGAACTATTCGTTATACTTCTCTTCGTTTTGTTTCGGCTTCGGAACGGTCTCATGTCTTTCTTCTCCTTCAGGGTGTTAATGAAGAGGCTTTTTCGTTACGTTTCGACCCTGGTCGGGATCCTCTTCAGAAATCATTTTTTCCGTTATAATTTTGATGTTGAAAGTTTGTGCGTTTTCATGGTGTTATTTTGTTGCTTTACGTTGTTGATAGCAACGTCGTTCAGGCGATGGCTACAGGTTACCAGTTAGATAGGTTTGTCTACTATCTAACTGGCAACACGTAGCCACCACCTGAACGATGTTGCTATCAACAACGTAGAGCAACAAAATAACACCATGAAAACGCACAAACTTTCAACATCAAAATTATAACGGAAAATAAAAATAAATGATTTTTGAAGAGGACCCCGACCAGGGTCGAAACGTAAAGAAAAAGCCTCTTCATTAACACCCTGAAGGAGAGGAAAGACAAGAGACCGTTCCGAAGCCGAAACAAAACGAAGAGAAGTGTTTAATATCGGTCACAGCCCTCAACGAAGACTATTCGTTATAGTTGGAAATACCATCCTTTTTCTCAGTGTGGGATTAACGGAATGTGTGTTGTATTTTGCAGGGAGTGGTAAAGAGGAGCTCAGAGACATTCCGTTCTACGAGGATCCAGAAGAGGCGCGATGAATGGCTTGGAAGACTGAGAACGTGGAGGAGCGACGACGAGGAGGAGAAGGAGCATGGAGTCGACGACTGGTGGAAATTGCCGGCAATCGCCGTCGAAGAACGAGCCGGATTTCGTGACGGTCGTCAGTGTCGGTAGTCAGCCGGCGGTCGAAAACTTTGTAACAGTCCTGTCGATCGGAAGCGTGGACAAAGATGACTGCGAGGCCACGCGCGAAACGCCGGCTGTCGTTGCCAATCAGTCGGACGTACATCCGGAAGAGCAAGTCGAGGTCTTCAGACTTCCTGGCGAGCCCCTCGGATTTGGTCTCAAGTTCGAGGGTGGAGCAAAGAATGCCGAGCGGGTCAAGAGACTGTTCGTTCAGAGCTGTGCCGAACAGAGTCCAGCCAGCAGGGTCAAGTGTTCCTGGGGCACGATTGGCGAAGGGGACGAGGTTGGATATGTTTACGTTACCGTATTAATATGTCTCAATGTCAGTTTAAGGTAGTACTAGTACTAAGGTAGTAAGTTTAAGGTGACTGACGCCGCCTAAGTTCGAGAGAAAAACGACAAAGATTACAAACACTTCTCGATGAGAAAAAAATCTGAAAAAATTCTAGCATATAAAAGGTGCT